>PVJA010008661.1:0-63617 GCA_004027025.1 Myocastor coypus
TTGTTCTTCTTGTTCTTTTTCTTCTTGTATTTGTTCTTGTTCTTGTTCTCCTCCTTCCTCCCTCTCTGTCTCTCTGTCTCTCTTTCTCTCTCCTCTCTCTCTCTCTCTCTCTCTCTCTCTCTCTCTCTCATAAGACCTGAACCCACAGCTTTCACTCTAAGCTACATCCCTTCCCCTTTTTAGTTTGAATTAGGGTCTTGCTATATAATTAAGTTGCTCAAAGGGAGCTCAAAATTTTTGATCTTTGGGCTCCAGCCTCCTCAAGTGCTGGGATTGTAGGCCTGTGTCATTACACCTGACTGGAGCCCGACTTTTTGAGTATTCATAAATTTGTGATTTGTATGATATTTTCAGGAATTAATCCTTTGATGTTTATGCAATAACCTTCAGTTCTAGCAATATTTCCTTTTTTAAACATGTCTCTACATTCTATTGCATTCTTTTACTTATCTCTAGGTTGTGTTCTTATGTTGAAATATTTTTCCTTTAGCTTATGTCTGCTTATTTTTAACTTTTTGCATCTCAACTGGGAATTCAGCATTTACATTGAAGTTAATTATCAATAATAGTTTGTTTCAAACCTACCAGTTTATTGTGTCTGTTTTGTATATATTCCACACTCTCTGTTTCAACCTTTCTTTTGCCTTATGCTAGCTAATATTTTTGTGATTCTATTTATTTTTAATTTGTTTCTCAATATATATTACTTATTGTTTTTAATTACAGTGACTGTTTTAAGGGAAATTAATATGGTTCTTCAATTTATAAGTTTATAGTCAGATTATATCGTGCTGCTACACGGTAGTGTAAAGAATTGGAACACTGTAATTTTCCGTTTTCCTTATGTTATTATTTTAGATATTTTATGCCTAAATATGCTACAATGAGCCTTATGTATTATTTTTAGAATGTCAACAGCGGACTCTTTTCTAAACTTTGCTATTGAACTTCTTGCGGTTGGAGTGCTTTTAACTTTGTAGCCCCTTGTCAGGTATTCCTCAGTAAAGAGCCCTATATTCAATTGTCACTCAGTATGCAAACAGCCACAGTTTTTACAGTTGTGATATTCATTTCTAATTAATATCTGGATATTGAGCTTTTACTCAGATAATCAATCAGCTTCTTATGTGTTACTCACATGGATGTTCATTTTGTGTATACATTTTGATATTATCAATTCTGCCCCCAAATTTCCATTTTTTTATATAGTATGTTTAGGAAATATTTTCTTAAACTATGACTGATTTTTTTCAATAATACTGCTTTAATTTAACCAAATAATGATGCACAATAAAAATCCTGTCTATATATACTTGCTAATTTATCGTAACATTGATTTTGACTACTCATACTACGCTATTAAAGTAGTTTGAGTGCTATCATTTAGCAGTTTTGTTGTTGTGATGATTAACCCGAATGTTTGAATGATTGAATCAGAGCTAAAATACTAAATTACTGTGCTACATGAGTATCATAGAGTAGATATTTCCAAGAATTTAATGCTTAAATATAAATTTATATGATTGTAGCTCTATGAAAAGTAAAATAGTTTCTCCGAAAGCGCTGAGCACATTGATTTCAAAATTTGCGCCTGATCTACCAGCAGCAGCAGTAAAACACTTCATTGTATAAAAGTCAAGAAAAACATTACCTGAAACTATGTTCAAATGAGGTAATTTTTCATTCAAACTATAGCTGGGCCATAAAACGCTAGGGGGTCACAGTTAAATGGGACTCTATATCAAGATTTAGTTCAAATAAAGTCCTTCGTTGTATCTGGACATCTTGCTCAACGTGACATGGTTAATGTAAAACTCTTATTTTCTGGATTTTATACTTTAACATGAGTTATTTCCATGGATACTGAGCTGCTACAGCAGCAAGAATATCAAAATTTCATAGAACGTAATACAAAGATTAATTTTGTTATATTTGAATCTGATTCTCGTAGGTACATGAAAATCATACCGGGATGTCTCCGTACTCTCAGGCTCATAAAATTGCTATGGGGACCATAAATTGGCTCTGTGAAGTTCACTTTGCCCCCAGGAGAAACCGTGAAGAGCAACAGGATTAGAAACGCGCAGGCTGTAGTAGACAGCGTTAAGGCAGCGGGAGAAAAGAATTCTACTTACAGCTGAAATTTGGTTTCACAGCAGCAAGGTCTAACATGACAGTATAAATGAGTAAGCCATGGTGGGTAGAAACATGACTATTATTTTTTCCAAAGGTAAAACTGTGAGCCGAAGAAGCAACTTCATACGTACAGGAAGAGCAGTATTCATGTCAAAACTTACAGAATATGTAAGGTCTCTTGGGACTTCAAAGAGGACAAAACCCTGCTCTTCTGCTCCTGAGGCTTTTGCTTCTATTTTATTTTATTTTTTGCCCTTAAAATTTGAGGAGAATTTTTTTTTGCTAGGTCTAAGTTTAGGGGCCAGTGAGGGAGCACTGATAGCTCCTTTGTAGTCTGCTACATGGAAAGACAATGCAGTTACTTTCCTAGAAAGTGATAGGTGGGCTTTGTGACGGCTGAGACTAGAAAATGGTAGGTGTGGCTCAATTTGTCTTTGATCATAGAAAGTTTCTGTGCCACGACTAGAAGATGTCAGAGTCCCTTATTTTGCTATTAAAACTTGAAAATATGTCATCGTTGTGTCTTTTCTAAAGCAAAGTACATGCTGATAGAATTCTTAACTCACATCTCTATTCAGTGTCTTGAAAAGACCTGCCGGAGGAGCAAGCCAATTCTATCACACATTGGGCGAGGCAAATTCCCTGTAAGTGTTCTCTGTCATGTGATTTCCATCCTTAATTATTTTTTCCACGTGCCTTAAGTTCCCCAACATTGGGGAACTTGGTGGAAATAGGGGATTTTTCTCCCAGCTTTCTCCACGGTACATTTCTGTAACACACCATGAAAATCCTGATTCAATCCGATGGAAATCCTGATTTTGGGTCCATCACACATGGCCAAGTCACAGCGGCTGTCTTTGGGGTAGATGCTACATAAACTGGGAATGGAAATAACTTGGAGAGAACGAGTGAGTTTGGGATTATCCGAGCAGGAAGTACTTTGAGCTTTCCAGCAGCTCAGGGGCTCACTTCCTGCGCTCTTCCTCCCCTTCATTATCCTCCGCTGTCTTTTCATCTCCCTACACCTTCCTTCTGCTTTGAGATCACTTAACTGTGCCCTAGTTTATCACCTGTTGCAATTCACTTATTTCACTCCCGGAGAACTTTGAAGACTAAGCTCTCATTAGTCTGTACTTTCAGCAAAGCATCACCGGCTCAAGCATTTAATGTGAAATTAACTTCTGAGTGCTTTATAAAGTACATCTTACAGGCATGTGGGCTAACCATATTTGTTATGTCTTCGTTCTCATTTTTTAATTTTAGCCGTTTCCTGTCGGAGCACACTCGTTTTATTTCATAAGGGAACTGAGAGAAGGGGATATTACGTATATTTCATGACTTAATAACAGCTACGGATGTACAATACAATGGTAAGTGAAGCAAAAGAGAGAAGAATGAGGTTCACATTTGGCATGGGGCCTGGGGCTGTGCCAAGCTTCGTCCATCTGTGCTGACCGAGGCGTTTGCCAGTGTGGACCACAAAGAGTGTGGTCTAGTTAGGAGCCTGGGAAACGAGGTCAGAGCAGCTCAGCAGTATTTTAAAACATGACTGTTCTACTACTTACAGATTCACTGTCATGAATCACAACTCCTGCCAATTCAAGCCTTTGTCCTTATTATCAGCCTACATACATATTCTAGAAATACCTGTCTTAAAATGAAGAGCAGAAGCAAACCAAAAGTAACATATGTCCAAATACGTATCTTAGCTTTCTTTGATTCTAGTTAACCCTTCTGTTAACACTACGTATTCCTGTGCTGTTTCGTAGAAATCTTTCCTAAAATTGTGAGCTGCCTTCCCTGCCTCTAGCTCTCCCACCCTGTTATCACCTGCATAGTCCAAGTTCACCTCTGTCCCCATCACTTCAGCAGTTTTGAAAAAGTCACTATCTGTTGCTCGAGTTCGCAATGAACTTCTTGGTAACATCTGCGAGAAATCCCTTTCTATTGTAAATGTGAGGCATTGCTGTCTGATTAGGAGGAGAAAGGGTGATAACAAATAAAATATTACGATGAAGTTATTGTTGATATGCAATAAAAAAGCAACGCTGTTACCTACATAACTATAACAAATATTTCATATATATACATGTATGTATATACATATATATATATGCATATATATATATATATGTCTGAGATTGTAATAAACACACTTTCAAAATAGAGGCAAAGTGTAGAGGGAAGGCACAAGGGTCAGTGATATCTTCAGCGACTTCATTATACTGTTTTGGCTACAAATATGTTCAAAATGTTATTCTTGCATTTTTATATACCAAAAATGTTTCATAGTCACAAAAATAGATTTGCAGTACCAGTCACCTGATACACTCAGGCAACTGACTGGTAAAAGAAGAATCAGGTCCACGCTTCCTTCCTGTTGGCACTGGGTCTCAGTCACTCTTCTCTTGTTCTTGGGACAAGTACCTGACACCCAAAATGAATGGAGGAGAATTTTTTTTTTTTAGCTCACAGCTACTGGAGGTTTCAGTCCATCCTCAGCTGGCGCCAATGCAGAGTGGCACAGGGCAGAGAGCAACCTTTCATGGCACTGGCAAAGAGCAGGGAAGAAAAGGAATGGCAGCAGCTCAGGCAGCTAGCTAGCCTCTCTTCCCTCCTTATAGTGTAATGCAAATTACCTGCAACAGAGCAGGTGCAGCATCCACACCCACAATATTCACTACAAATTCCAGGATCTGCTCCATGACTACACACCGCTTTGTGGGGACACCTAGACACAAACCATGATGGACACCCAAAGAAGCTCCTGTATCACCTTGAGTGTGTCCTGCTTCAGTAAAGGCTTTGGATTTTTGCTTAAGGTGCAGAAGCCTAACTCCTTCTAATGGAGAAAGGCACTGCACATTCGAGATCTAGGTCTGCAAAGGGGCGCTGTTTGGTTTTGCTTCTAGATTGTATCCACCGAAGAACAAAGAGATACATGTTGTTACACAATTGTCTTTTAATTAAAATATGTGCAGTTATTGAGAACTCTAAGGTTTACTGAAAGGTTCACTGAAGTTGTTTTATATTTTTCCCTAAGAATATAATCTCGGTAAGTCTGTCATTATGCTTCTTACTCACTGGAAAGAAATTTTCCGCCTTCGGAGAGTAATCCTGAAAACTCTGTGTTCTGTGTTCTGCACTGCTTCCCCATGTATCATCCTTATTATTACATGGTTATGGATTGTACGCCTTGGCAATGCTGTTTAAGGTACCTGTGGGACAACCGATACAACTATCACTCTTTCAAGTCCCCTGATTTAAGAAATCACATGTATTTCAGATATGAATGTAAAAATCTGCAGGGGAAGCTGTTTACACTCACGAGAACTAAGTAAGCACACGGAATGCAGTTGCTCATTCGTTTTGACATACAGCAGTAAAGAGAAGATTTCTGAAAATTTGTTGATTAGATTAAAAAATTGCAATGTACAAAGCACTTAAAGTAAACCAGATGAGACATTCCACATGCTGATTATAACAGAAAACAATACACACATTAATACCTTCTTGCTGTGTGAATTTTTTTTCTAGGAAATATATTCTTCATGTATTTGGTACAGGGTCTCACTAAGCAGCTTTGACTCATAGGGATTCTCTTGCTTTTAGCCTCCCCAGCCATTGGGTTACAGGTATGCGCCCCCACACCCCGTCTTCTCTGAAATATTATTTTGAATATTTTTGAGTTTGTCAACAAAAATTCTCTACTCAACCCAATTTTCCATTGGCATTTCAAGTTTATGATTAGTGTCATGAGTCTGAATTTTTGAATGCATACCAACTGTCTGTAAACTCAGAAACAATAACACTATTCGCCTTGTGGCCAGTAAATTGCCTAAGTATATCTTAGGACTTGTGTTGCACACCTATTTTCAGGGTTATGACATATCTTAGGTATATGAAAATTCAGGGCTAATAATGTGTTCAACATAGTCGTAGCCAAAGTAGAGTTTAAGGAAGAGTCATGACAGAAATTATTGACCCCACGTGCCTTCCCTTCACATTCACCCACTCTGCAGATGGGAGTGTTTCTTCTCCCTGTGCTTTTAGGATGAGTGGATCCACAAATGCAATCTGCCAAAGAGCTGCATTTTTATAACTTAATAAAAGTGGCATCGTTCGTATATCATTCACATATCACTTGCTTTTTGACTACAAATTATATACTGAGATTCGTCTGTGTTTCTTCACCTAGCCATACATCAGAACGTGAATTACAGCCTGTGGGCTGCTTGCTTTTGTTAAGAGGATTTTATCCAATATTAGCCATGGAATGTAATCTGGTTTTCCTTTGGTCTCTGGCTGCATGCGTGTCCCAGTGGCCAACTTGCGTAGTGGAGAGAGCAGCTCTATAACCTACAGAACTGAAAATATCTATTCTCTGGTCTGTTACTGCTGGTAAAGTTTGCCAATTCCTGCTCTAAATCATTCAATGCGCCTGCTATGTAGTGTTCTATTACACAAATGTAATGTAATTTATCCTTCACTTAGGTCTTCTCCTACTGCTAGGTAATTACAATTTTCCTAATTTAAATGTCTTTCCTTAGCGCTGACTGACTTTGAGGCTCAGGTTGTCCTAGTGCTGCCTCTAACCTAATATGGAATGAGAAATTAAATAATTGACACTCCGTCTAAAGTACGAGAAAGAGAAGAATTAATGAGAAATTTCAAATTTTTCCTGACTGCTGCCTGAGTTGGGTTAGGGCATGTATTATAGCTTGGATGACTTCGTTCTCTTTTGGTTCCCAATGCTTGTCTACTTTTTTGATTGTTAAGGTGGTTTTGAGGGGCAGCCAAGGAGCTGGTCCTATATTCATATGTGACTAATCACCACAAAGGCTATGGTACATGCTAACATAATCAAAAGTAGATCGATCCCTTGGGTCATGGAAAAACCTGACTCTGCCACAAGAAACATACAAGAAGTGACCTTCAAAGGATATCAGTGACAACATAGACAGGTGTCCACCTAAAAGACCTTCTGAGCTGAATTACAGAATGATGATGGGGTTAGAAAGGGAAGTTAATGTTGAAAAATCCTTCAACTGTTCTCAAAGGGATCAAGAATAAAATACACCTGCCTGCTGGTAAACACTCATAGCAAGACATTTCTGTCTATCAACTCATGCTTTGAAAGGCAGTGGCGCTGTTCTGATTTTAGAATTTTGAATTCCCTTAATGAGTTCTCTGCTAGACTATCACAAGCTGTTCCATCAAATCAGCTTCAGTAGACTTAAGCGGGATTTTTATTAAGACGACTGTGTATCATCTTTTGTGTAGAACGGGAAAAATGAGACAGGCTCAAGAGGAATGCAGTGTGGGTTCTCCAACCTGAATGTATTCTATTTTGCACTCTTTCGCTCTCACAAGTGCTTCCTCATGTAGGCTGAAGCCATCCATTTAAGCATGACTTATTCATGCTCGAAAATGACTGATCTAGAAAGGCAGTGAAACGCCCAAGCCCCTGTGCCTACCGCCTGACATACTTGCACTACAGACGTTGGTGGTTGAAGAGAGTAAGATTGACTGCATGGAGCCTCAGCCTGAATGCCAGATGGATCAACGACAGCCACGTTGACGTATCAAAGCAGTTATAACCATAGAAGTGGGCAGGTGAAAGTGGAATTATGGGAGTCCATTCATCCCTCACGGGAACTTCCACTGAGGGTTTGTTAAGTTGCCAACCACAGACGCATCTGAGTCTCTCACAGGCAGTTGGCAGGCACTATCCTGCTAGAAGTGAATGGAAGTCTGTCACAAGTGTCATTACCAGACAGGAGGAATTAGCAGATAATGAAGCACAAATGAAGAGTTCAAAGAGGCAATAGCTGTGTTTTTCCCAAATCTGAACTTCTAAGGCCTCACTTCTGGAAAGCAAAAATGCTTGTCAACACTGAGCCACACTGAGGACTCCTTCTCTCCACATCAAAACCTTAGATAAACATTCAATGGTATTTGTCAATGTGGGAAAATGAAACGTTTTGTGACAGGATTTTCAACTAGAGCCACCAGTCTATAAGTAATCTTTAACTACTGAAGAAAAATTTTAAAAGCTGTTTGCTTTATTTCACTCGGAAATCTATAAGGAAACATGTATCAGCGAAAAATAGACTTGTTTTGGGAGGGAGGTGGGGGTACAGGGATCAAACTCAGGACCACTGGTTTTCGAGGAAGGTGATTATTATTATTATTGTTGTTGTTGTTGTTGTTGTCTTTGGTTGTTACAGGGGCTCACTATGAAGCTTGGACCCATAGTGAGCCTCCTGTTTTCAGCCTCCCCAGTAATGGAATTACAGACATGTGCCACCACGCCCAGACTCTGGCCAGCTCACCTATCCTGGAGCGTGGCTGGCACAACATACGGTGCTGGGGATCGAATCAAAGTTCCTGCACCGGCCTAAGCAGATGCTTTAGTCTGCTGAGCTATCTAACTGGCTCCCAACAGGTGTTCATGAAAACAGAATTTGGTAGCAGGTCTTAGTCCTTCTTTCCCTCCTTCCCTCCATCCCTTCTTTCTTTTCTCTCTTCATTTTCTTCCACATTTATTCTTACGTCCATTGAATATCATCTATAAGGAAAAAAAATGTTCACTAGTTCCTGGAGGGACCGTAACCATGCAACTGATAAAAGCACATACACGGATGTCCAGTAAAATAGATGCTGTGTGTGACATATACGTGTATATTTCGGCATGCATTATGGCAAGCTGATTCTCTTACTTTATCAGTGGCCAGAAATTCTACTGGACAGATGCTGAATATATTAACCAGTGATGTACTCATTAGGTGTATTTCCTGCCCCCAAATTGCTTGTGACAGTTTTATTTTTTTCATCCCAATGAACTATCCGGGGGGGCTATTTTAATGATGGTGTCAATAGTTACATCTTCTACCTTCAACGAGTTTATGACATGGGAATTGCTGTTCAAAAGATTTATCGAGGGGATTACTTTAGGACACTAAAAGACTCATAAGTAACCATTTACAGAACAAATTGAGAAGCTAAGCAGAATATCCCTTTTGTGCTCTTGGTCTGATATCCATCAGGGCACATTTCCTGTTTTACAAGATATGCATTGAATTATTCGTGACATCATAAATTCTGCTGACCATTAAGGATGCTAAAAAATACAAGTTGTGTTCTCTGTTTTATAGACAATAAGAAAACTTAGGAGGAAAGTATCTAAAAAGGTAAATAAAATAAAGAACCTTGCTAAAAGAATTGTTCCTACCTCAAAAATAATGTTGGGAAGAATGTATAGCCTGCTAAGGGTCTTTACAAATTTTGCAATCCTTTTTATCGCAATACATCTTTATTAAAATTTCTATTTGCTTTCTCCAAAATTTAGATGAATTTCTAGTTTTGAAGTCATCAATTCGTGGAGCTTGTTTTCTTTCTAACTTTCTCTGATCATTTTGCTATCAGAGCTCCCAATTATTTTTGTTTCCGTTGCATACATTTGTTCGTTTATTTTAGTATATTTGTGTCTGTAATTTTTGCAAAATACTACACTTCAGTGTATTTTTCATATGTGTAGGAAACATTTGCTCATCCTCCCGTTCCTTGCCCGAGACGCCCCTCCTCTCCTTCCCTTCCTGTTCCCTGGCATCGGCCTCCCTTCTGCTCTCCTGCCCTTTCTCTTTGTTTCTGTGGATTCCACACCACAGAGGAGGGAGGAGCCACTGGCCTTCCTGAGTCTAGCTTACTTTGCTGAACGTTTTCAGCTTCAGTGCCTGCCACTTCTCAGAAAATGACACGAGTTTGTTCTTCTTGCGACTAAATAATTCATCATTGGGTGTCTGTATGCTATTTTCTTTAACAGCGTACCTGTGATTTTTTTTTTCTGGGCACAGCCCACCCACCTTGAGGGCGGGGCTGGCGTGACATGTGGTGCCAGGGATCGAACTACCGTCCCTCAGCATGGCCTAAGCGTGCCTAAGCACATGCTTAGACCACTGAACTGTCTCGCCAGCCCTTCCATGTACCTGCTGATGAGCACCTAGGCTGCTTCTGCACCTTTGCTCCAGCGAGATGTGCTGCACTAAGTATGGGCAGGCAGGCACCCTGATCCTGCAGGGTGATGCCTTGGATTCCCCTGGAGGCGTGCTCATGAGGGAGAGAGATGGAGCAGCCGGTGTATATATATACAGTTATTACTTTTCTTTTTAGTAAGGAAATGCAGCGTCTATAGGATCTCATTATATAGATCACACTCATAGTGATCCACCTGTGTTCAGGCTTCCGAAGAGCTGGCTTTACAAGCCCACCACCATACCCAGTCTCAATTGCTATCTCACCATGCCTTAGGGGCAGGACCAGCACAGCAGGCCAGAGATCGAACCCCGGTCCCCAGTTGCTGTGTCTGCCTAAGAAGGCACTATAGTCTGCTGAGCTATTTGGCCAGCCCTTATTCTTTACATTTGAGCAGTTTCTTTTCCTTTCATAATAATTATTGTACCTTTTAGAAAAGAACAGTTAAGCTAAATGTTTATTAATTTGTTAATTTTGTATGCCTATATCTGATTATCTGAAGTACTACATTGAAGATAACAATATGTAATTTAACAAACTTGTTAATGTCCTAACACCTTGTTTTGAAATTCTGTATCATTTTTGTTGTTTGTTATTCTCTATAAAATAAAATAAGATGGTATATTTTCTGTCCAATAAGTGATCTTACATTCAGCCGGTTATCCTTGAAACAGAACTCTTGTGTCATTAGCTGTGGTTTACCAAAATAGTACATCCAAAGAGAAATAATGCTATTTTCTCTCTGATAATTCAGCAGGTCACAAGGACCAACACTTTTCTCTGTATTATTCCACTCAACAGGAGGATGTGGGAAGAGTGTATGATTGGTGGTAAGAGCAGTAGAGGAGATTTTAAATTGAGGGAATTGGATGAGTGGGTAATTTTCGGTAGGATGACCTCAACATAACCCTGAAGAAAATCAGATTCGGATATTCCATGACTTTAAGTGAAGGGAACAACCATGTCTATACAGTGAATGACCCAGAGCATTGCCAAGAACCAGCCGGCCGCTGGCCTGCCTACCTGCAGGAGAAGCTCTACTCCTACGGGGCTTCTGTCCTATGCTTTACCGGGCTTTCTCACTATTTGGCTACCAAGAACACTGAATATAATACTCACTGAATAATAACGCTTCAAGTTCACCTTTACAAGACAACATTGAAGAAAGAAACAAGGACACTGCAAAGATGGAATGGTGGAGGCTAGTTGGCCTAACTTGTGGTGGTTGGACAGTGTCTTACGACCGTTGTGGGAGTTGTGTGTGATCTTACTGTTCCAGCAGTCAGCAGCAGTCCCAGGTAGGAACAATGGAGAATGCCAGTAAGTGGACAGAAGAGATGCCAGATTGATTTTCCCGAGAGGATAACGACAAAATAAACGACTCTGAGGGCTAGGCTGGGGGGAAGCATATTTAAAGCCTGGAACAGCACTGCTAGTCACATAGACTAAAATGAGAACTCAGAGCTCTCATATAAGTTATATTTGCTGTTTGACTCTATTTATAAGTTATTCTAATTTTTTTCTTTTAGTACACTTGAACCCACACCACCAGAACTCCCATAGACTCCAGATGCGTCAAGGTGCATTTTAGATCTGACAGTTTTAGCTGTGTCCAGCAAAAATGAAAATGTATATCTATAACTTGAAATCATAACTAAATCTAAGTGTTAATTAGACCAATTACTAGAGGGGAAAATCACCTTCAATTCTTTTTTTTTTCCTATGTACTACATTAAAGGCTTGATGAGTGAACTGTCATGATACATCCCTTGGCTTGAGTTTCAGTGGATTTCTTTAAGTCAAGTATAGTCTAATGATGTAGCCTACCGGTGCCCTACTTTCTTGTCATATTGGGGCTCCTTTGAAGAAAGCAGGGATCTCACTTTGCAGGTACTAATGATACTTGTCAGGGTTTTTTGTCCAGTTGAGGTATTTTATATCTATTCAAGGATGGCTATTCTGATTGTTAAGAGCACTTATGTATTAGATCATATGTTGTAGCATGAAACATTTGAAAGCTTAAGAGAAACATGGACACTGGTATTTCTATGAATTCATGCACACTGTCCATAGAAACTCTATTCAGCTGGTGCTTTGCTGCATACACATGCTACATCCTGATCAGTGTCGCTCCTCGTGTCCCTGCCCCCTCTCCCACCTTCATGAGATTCTCTGGCAATCCCTAGAACCTGTGGTTTGCCCCTCAGGTATGTGGGGGCTACATTCCAGACACCCGCAGAATAAGCGAAAATCAGAGAAGTAGCAATGTTATGTTTACTTCAGTATTTATGTAGTTCTTAAGGCTTTATAAACTCTTTCCACACTCTTAGAAGCTTTCTCCTCACTTTTAAGAACATTTCTGGTGTTCTTAATCACTTTCTAATCTTGTAAACATATGCAGTTTTAACAACATATGGGTAGTGCACAATCCCACAATATAGCAAAAACTCCGTAATAATTAGTTTAGATTAATATTTTTTGAAAACCCGTGAAATAGTCCATGGAAGTCGTACCTCAAAATAGCAAGGAACTACTGTATATTTTTAAGTCCTTTATGTATTTTAAATACTAGTGCTCTAACTGAAGAGTAACTTGAAAGTCTTTTTTTTTTTTTTTTTTTGGAGGCTGTCTCTTTACTCTCTCGTGGTTTCCGCTGGTGTGCAGATGCTTTTGAATATAATCTCATTAGGCGACTTTTGCTACGATTTTTTTCATGTAGTTGAGATGTTTTTCAGACTGCCATTGGGTATGCTTACGGTTTTATTTTGAAAATGGCTCTCTTTCCTCCAGTATATTTTTTGCCCCTTTCTTTACTGAAAGCGTTCTGGCTGACGCTGTTGTGTGTTGTCTCTGCAACTCCTGTCCTATTGCATCAGCCTATTTTTTCTGTTTTTATTTCTGTGATCCTGCAGCATGACTTAGGCCTGGGATCACCATTTGTTCTACTTTGGTTATTTCACTCAGGAATGCTTTGGCTATGCTGAGCATTTTTCGGTCTACGCAAATTTTACAATTTTTTTTTTTTTTTCTGAGAAAACTATGGTGATATGTATGATGGTCATGAGGTTTGATCTTCTTAAGTTTGTTTTCCTCTGCTTGCAAGAAACTTGTTGTGGGTTTTTACATCTACATTCACGAGGGGACTTGGTCTGCAGTTTTCTTTTTTTTTGTGATAGCCTTACACGATTTCACTGTCAGTGTAATGTGAACTTCAACAGGTGGGTTTGGCGGTGGCCCTTCCCATGCAATTTCATGGAAGACTTGGAGCAGTACTGATGCTAGCTAGCTGTTCCCTGGAGTTGTCACAAAATTCTCCAATGAACCCATGAGGGCCTAGGCTTTTCTTTGGTAGATGTTTGCTTCCAGCCTCAACTTCTTTGCCTGCTAATAGACATTCCAGAGCTTTTATATCTTCATAGCTCAATTTTGATAGTTTATATGTTTATGAATCTGTATTTCTTCAACATTTTCTAGTTTACTACAAGGCAGATTTATATATTAATTAATAATAATCTCTATATTTTGAGTATCTTGAGTTGGTCTTTGCCTTTTTCACTTCTAATCACACTGATATGAGTCACTACTTCTCTTGCTCAGTTTGGCCAACCATTTTTCTTTTTCTTTTTCTTCTTTTTTTAATCCTTTTGAAAGTCCACTCTTCCATCCCTTGATTCTTTGCATTTTTTCTCTCAATTTTATTAATTGACCCTCTGATATTTATTATTTCTTTCCTAGTAAAAGTTTGGATTTGGATCGTTCTTGTTTTTCTAGGACTTGGAAGTATAGCATTAGGCTACTAATTTGGGATTTCTGTGTTTTTCTGATGTAGCCATTCAAAGCTAAAAAAAAAAAAAAAAAACATATGGGATACTTCAAACTGTGCCTGTCATCCTTGCTCAGGGCCCATAGCAATCTACTCTCCATAATTCCAGTTTTAATATATGTGATGCTGAAGCAGGTGCTATAAAACAGCTGTATCCGATTTTGTCATTAACTAGCTGTGAGCTTGAAAGGTTTTGTAATGTTCAGTGTGCTCAGATTTTTCATTTGATTGAAACAAATGTACTGATTTTTCTTGGAATTTATCACTAGTTTGTAGGATATTAAAGGCTTATTAGCAGAGGCCAGGGTGGGGGGAGGTTCATTCCCCAGGCCTGCCATGTGGGTCCTGCACATGGGACATGCTGAGATGGTAATTGAGACTGGGTGTGGTGGCACACTCCTGGAATGCCAGCTTTTGGGAGGTTGTAAACAGGCGGATCAATACAAGTGAGATCTAGTAGTAAGACCCTAAGCAGCCCGCAGACCCTTCCCTAAAATACAAAACAGAGGAAAATGAACAAACCAACAAAAATGGATTATTAGGGCCGAGGAAATAGCTCAGTGTCATAAGCGCCTACCTGGCCAGCACAAGGTCCTGAGTTTGATCCCCAGTACCACAAAACCACAAACAGAAAGAAAGAAAGAAAGAAAGAAAGAAAGAAAGAAAGAAAGAAAGAAAGAAAGATTTACTGTGTGTGATCCCTTGAGGACTGATGCTTCCTTTTAGAAGTTCATGACTAGAACGATAAAGTGAGTTAAAATAAAACCTTACATTTTCACAAAAGACCAGTGAGTCGGAATACTTGGTAGGAGGTCAGTGTTAGACACATTTAGTGACAGAGAAATGAACAGGGGAACGACTACAGAAGGAAATGTCAAGCTCCTTTTGAATCAAAGTCCTGAATAGCTACCAGTAGAATTTACAGAGTAGCACAAACTGGATTCGCCTCAATAACTGAGCAGTTTTAGCAGACTAGAGGACACTGTGTAATCAGATGAGGTTGTCACTAGGTTTATTTGTTGCTTTCAGGTCCGAGTGGGTTTGCTTTTTATTTTCAGTGAGAAGGGAATCATTGTAATAGTTAAGTATTGCCTGTCAACCTACTGTTGTAGAATAATAAAAATACAGATATGTTTACTTTCTATTAAATTTCATTTGTTATTTTAGGGTTTTGATGGTTTGTTTAAAATTTCTATATATGAAGCATAAAATATGATTGTAATATTTTTGTGTTTCTGGAGGAATGTATTATATTCAGAAAATAGTTTCATTTTTACTGAAAGACTGTCATATTCTTTTGGATTCTTTTGCAACAAACAAGAATTACGAACACGGTCTCTTCAACTGAAATGGCGCAAGAAGCTGAATATTCAGAGACAGTAAAGGAAATGAAGCAGAAAACCTTTTTCATGTGTGGTCACACCTAGGAATACAAAAGAAACCGGTTGAAAAGTTAAAAATTGGTGTCCTTCAACTTTTGTGGTTGAATGAATGTCAAATCTCTCCGGTATTTAATTTTTTTCTAAGACAAATCTTAGTGATGGTACTACAGAAAGACTTCAGACTTTCACATTTTGAATACAATGAGTATGAGGGAAAGAAAAAAGTCTCCCAGCAATAACGACTGAATTATTGAAGCTTGTCGGAAGGGTCAAGACAAGGAGTACTTTATTTTTTTAATTAATTAATTAATTAATTAATTAACTTATTTATTTGTCTTTTGGCTCACCTTTAGCTCATTTTTGTAGCCCAGGCTAGTCTCGAACTCGCACTGATCCTCCTGCCTCAGCCTCCCAAGTGCTGGAATTACAGGCATGCGCCACCATGCCCAGCTAAGACATGGAGTAGTTTAAACCGCAGGAAAAACCTTAGTAACAGAGAAGCCTGGGAATACTTGGAGGTTATCCATATAACTTTTAAAAATACTAGTAGTTAGGCTGAGGCAGGAGGATTGATGCGAGTTCCAGACCAGCCTGGGCTACAAAAGTGAGCTCAAGGCCAGCCTGAACTACATAGCGAGACCCTATCTCAAAAAGACAAAAAAAAAAAAAAAAAACCTAGTAGTTATTTGTTTACCTTTGTGGGCTGGGTAAATACAAACATATACATTTGGACTGGAACTTTGAAAATAGGCTTCAGGAGCTGGGATAGACACCAGAAGCCGTTTTAGCTTTTACCCTTGATTTTAATTACCATATTAACCAATACTCTTTTTAATATTTTCTATTAATTCATTATTCAGTAGCTTGTGCATAATCACAGCAGACTTCTGTAGTTTGTAATATACAAATCTGCCATGATTTTATGTGTTTATGAAGCAAAGACATAATCATAAATGATCATATTTAAACACATGGCAGTTATTAGCACTGCTATATTTCTAGTTGTTGATTAATATTATGGCTGTCTCTGAAGTTCTATTTCTTTTTCTTTTCTTTTTTTTTTGTAATGTATTTAGGACAGGGTCTATAGGGTCTCACTACATACATCAGACTCATAGTGATTCTCCTGTTTTCAGCCTCTCAAGCACTGGGATTGCAGGTGTGTGCCACCCCACCCAGCCTCAGTTGCCCTCTCAACTCGCCCCAGGGGTAGGGCCAGTGTAGTACTCAAGTTCTATTTCTTATGCCAGTTTTTCTGTACGGATGCATCCCTGCTCGGCTTATATAAAAGTTAATAATAGTTCAATTAAGATATACTTTGAGACTATTGGGAAATATATAATTAAGAAAAATGTCTTCATGATCCAGAAAACTCCACACTGGTGTAAGAGAGATAATATACTTCTTGTTATTGAATAAAGATTCAACCAAAATACAAGGCATGTTCTTAATGTCTTTTTTATTTCTCTATGTTTTTGTTGTTGTTGTTGTTGATTCAGGGTCTTGTTATGCAGTTTGGGCTCATAGTGATTTTTCTGCCTCAGCCTCCCCAGTGCTGAGACTACAGGCATGCACCACTATGCCCAGTTTCAAACCTGGCACGACATGTAGTACTGGGGATTGGACTTGGGTCTTTGTGCTTGCCAGGCAGGCACTTAGACTGCTGAGCTATCTGTCCAACCACCAAAGTCACTTTTAAAGTGATCATAAATATATAAAGGAATAACGTTTCTATGAAGTCAAGCAAATAGCCTCGTGTACACATCCACTGTGCAGTGCACACATTTTCCCAGAATGCATTGTAACTCTTGCTCTGATAAAAGATCCTGACAGTGCCATTTGTTTGGAAACTGGGGTGACTGTACATGTGGTTTAATTGATTTATCTAAAAGGATATGGACTTTTCATGTCTTTCTAATGGGAGCAGCAAATGAGATTTAAATATGATGCATTAGATATTAATTTAATCTTCCCTTCTTGAAAATAAAGAAAGGGGAAATTTGGAGACAGCCAGGCAGGCAGTTGCTTGCACTCCCAAGCAAACTGGGTGAAGGAGGTCTGACTTCTTGAAGACCATACATCAAAGAGATGGTCTACAGGCTCTTGGGAAAGACGTGTCTAGGCAGGAATCTCAGCCAATATCGGAGGTAGCTTCTAAAACTATTTGCATTCATTTGAGACAGTCAGAAAGACTTTTTTATTTGAGATATACAAGAGGATACTTCTTTTCTTTATTTTTAGTGAGAAGAAAAAATTAATATTATTTAATTTATCATTTTCAACTTTAATTTGCTTATACAGTACCTAGAAGTTGTAATTTTAACACTTTTTTTTGTGTGTGGTACCAGGGATAGTTCTGCTTTCCTGGCAGGTGCTTATACCATTGAGCTATGTCCCTGGCCCACTAGAAGTTGTGATTTAATTAGACAACAAATTTCTAGAAGCGATATTAAATATCAGAAATAAAAATTCACAATCTAATAGTAAAACTTTAGCTAGTCACAGAACAAAAACACCTTGTGGTACACATATGAATAAAAACATTCATTTCAAAGTAATCTCACTGGCTGGGTATGGTGGCACACTCATGGAATCCTGGAACTTGGGAGGATGAGGCAAGAGGATCAATGTGAGTTTGAGACCAGCCTCAGCTACAAAAGTGAGCTTAAGACCAGCCTGAACTGCATAGCAAGACCCTGTCACAAAAAGACAAAAAAAATCTGACTAATATGTAGTTTATTTTTACATTTATTATTATTATGATTATTTACAGAAGTTAATACATTGAATAATGTTGTCTTCATTGCAGTTCAGTGTACAAGATACAGACATGATTTCTTGTCAAAAACTCATTAGTATAGATCTTTCTTTTCATTGCACAAAGAGAAAGTATCTGTATGTATAGTCCAATAGTCCATAACAGTAGTGGATTGTCAGCTCATCTGGCATTATTGGAGGCTGTTGACTTGAGCCTTTTGCAACTCAGTATGTTAATATGGCTTTCCTTTTTATACCTTATGGTTAGACTTTTCTGGTGGATGGTTAAGACCAAGATAAAGCAAAACCTATGTTACAAAGAATATGTAACTTTTGTATCTGACATGGTCAGTCAGGTTCCATCAGGGTTTATCCTGGAAACATATTCTGCAATTTGCAACACCTTTGTCAATGTCAGCTATCTGAATGAATCATGGCCAATGCTTGACCATTTTGCTCTCATGGAATTCTGAGAGAATGTTTTCTTTCTAAGTGACTCTCTTTAGGTGCACTGTACATCATGGATCACTTTCCTTTGTGACCCCATAATCTCCTTAAACAGGAAATTTGGGACCTCACTAAGTTATATACTATTTTAGTACAGATCCTTTTATGTCCTGTGTTCTCACTGACCTTGAAGGGCTCAAGCCAAAATATTGTCTATACTTGTATCCTTTCTTTTGATATGCAGTTTAAATATCTCTCTCTCTCTCTCTTTCTCTTTCTCTCTCTCTCTCTCTCTTCTCTCTCTCTCTCTCTCTCTCTCTCTCTCTCGATTGAAATCAGGCCCTTGAGCTTGCCAGGCAATCACTTATTCTACTGAGCTATCTCCCCAGTGCCTGTAGTTTAAATCTTTTCATGGTGATGTTGCTAACATTCTCTCCACTACAGTAACCTGAAAAATATATTTGCAAAGTTAAAGAAATTCTAGGAGTTATCTATCAATAATTATCTGCATTCTTGTCAAACTACTTCCAGCTTTTGAGGTTGCTTAGATCAACTCTCCTGTTAGCCAATAGATATTACTAAAAGAGGGGCTGCAGAAATAGCTCCACAGTCTAAGCACCTGCCTGGCAAATACAAGGACCCAAGTCTGATCCCTGGTAACTCATGTTGTGCCAGCCCTGGAACCACAGGTGCGTTGTGCTGGCCACCAAAACAGAGAGTGATGGTGTGTGCCTATAATCCCAGCACTGTGGAGGCTGAGATAGTGGACCCTGCACCACAAAATTAAATAAAAACTAAAGAAAAAAAAAAAGAAATTACCATAAGAGTATGTTGCTAAGGAGTTGCTAAGGAGAATTATCTTGTAAAATATTGAGGAATCAAACAACAGTGAACACCAATACTCAATATTTATTTATTTAAAAATTTTGAAGAGAGTAATTAATTAAAATTAAAAGAAAAAAATTTACAAGTGATAGGAATTTCACAGTATTTGTTTGTAATACACAAGGCTGGCTTCCAACTAGTTATTCATATTATCAGACATATGTATGTAAAATTGGAAGCAGAAAGAAAAGAAAGACATGCGTGGGAAATTAAAAGGAGAAAAAGCATAAACAAATGAAAAACAGAATTGACACATTAACTACTTCTTTCAATAAACCAACAGAAATGCTCGATATCTGAACAAATTCCCCCATGCAGTTGCATAAGTGATCAATCACCTGTCCTCTGGGCCCACTGTCTGCTCAAGTTCTCTTGGGCCTTAGGTTGAAAGTGTTGCCCAGAAAGAGAGACAGAAGCAAAGACCTAGGACCTGGCCACGAGCTGTAGTTCTTCAAGTTTATCTTCTCAGTAAACCTGGGACCACAAAAGTCCACATCCTTTGGAAAATGGCCCAAGGGATGCAGGATAACCCCACTCTTCTTTTCGGAGCATTTTGAATTCTCAGGGACTTCCAAGAGACCGTTGTGGTTCCGAGCAAGGTAGAAGAAGAAAATATACATGAGAAAATAAGGCCCGATGAGGAGAAGCCACGTTTGCATAGATGGTTGTGGGAGGGACACAAAGCCTGAGAGGACCAAAGCATCTCAAGGCGTGGGTGTCATCTGAGCCCACACCTGACTGCAGTAATGCTGCACACCTGGTAAAAACACTTTTCTCTGAAAGAAAGCTCGTGAAGCCCTGGCCACAGCGGATGCTCTCCAGTCATTTTTCAAATTCAATAACTCAATTATCAAAGATAGCTAGTGCATAAAATAATCATGCTTGCTCTTTTTGTATATGTAAATGTCAAACATGGAAACACCTGCGGATGACATGATTTATAAATGTGGCATAGCCAGTTTGAAAAAATCAGCAGCCTCATTATAGGATTAACAAAGTAACCCAAATTTAAAATGTAACTGTTATAATTGGCAATACAGACAGTGCATAAAATAAATAATTCAAAAGAGAAAAGGGTAAGGACCAAACAGTACAAACATAAGGAAAATACATGGGAATTTAGAAGGCAAGGTCAGAGATACCACTCCAAGTTTCTTTTGTAAGTCAGTGGCATCGATGTCTTAGAGTCTGGTAAAATATGCTTCCCCTGTCTCGACTTTGTGCGTAACTGTATGCGTTGCACTGCTCAGTGAGGTTCTGGGAAGGTAGACAAACCAATACATAAGCCTTGCACTACAGCAAGTCTGTCTTGACAGTGTCTTAGACTCCCGCTATATCTATGAGAAAGCTTGCATCAGTCCGTGTTGTTCAATCCGTACTCAGGCCAGTACAGCAGGGTTAGCTACCATCTTGTAGAAATGCAAATTCTTAGCCAAGTGTGGTGGTACAGGCTTGTCATCTGTCAAAGAGGCAAGTGATTACACATTACAATTCCAGGCTTGCAATGCAGTGAGGTGTAAGCAGGAGGATCCCCGCAAAGTTCCTGGCCAGCCTGATCTACAGAAGGTGTTCCAGGAAAGTCTGAACTCCTTAGGGGGATCCTATGGCAAAAAGAAAGCAAATCCTCTCATCATTTTCCTACCTACTGAACTGGAAATCCTGAAGGGGGTTTCCATGGCTGTGTGATGTTTCCATCTCAATAAGATTATTAGAGAGAAGAAGAAAAATAAGAGACTAAACATTCACACTTGAGCACATAAGCCATGACAAGTTCAAAACAAAAGTTCTGAGAAGCCGGAAGAATCAAACATTGGCATGCAAGCGTTGCTGTGTATATATTAGCATAGAACAAAATGCTACCTTCATCATGAATTTAGAAAAAAAATTAGGATTCAGTTAAAACTTATAACAGTATTAAGTGTGTGTGCTGTATAGTTCATAAGACTGAAGGATCTTGCTACGGAATATATTTTACAGAGCTACGTTACATGACACAATTTATAATTCGTCCACTTATTCGTTCATCGATCATTCCATAAATGTTCTTTGCCAGGCGTCACACCAAGAGTTAAGAACTACAGATAAAGACAATGTGATCTCTTTCCAAAAAAACTATGCATTATTATATGGTATAAAATTTGTTTTGTTTTTGGTAAAATGAAACTTAGTATTTTAAATGTCAGGTTGCATTCTCTTTCCACCTTTCAGAATCTCCAACAATTCCTAGAGAAATAGAGGCAGAGAAACATGTGCTGTCTCAGGGTGTAACATCAGGAAGGCTGAGGCAGGAGGATCTAAGTCTTTTTAAATTTTTTTCTTTCTGTGTTTTTAGGACAGGGCCTATAGGATCTCACTACATAGATCTGACTTGCAGTCATGCTCCCATTTTCAGCCTCCCAAAAACTGGAATTATAGATGTGCGCCACCCTGTACAGTCTAAGGATCTAAGTTTGAGTCCACCTTGGGCACCTTAGAGAGACCAAAAAAAAAAAAAAAAAAGGAGCTAGAGATGCACTGTAGTGAGAAGACCCTGTGTTCAATCAGAGTCCCACAGATATAACACACACACACACACATGCACGCACGCACACACACACACACGTACACATGCACTTACGCACTCAACATGGCACAGCTTTTTTTTCATTTTATGTATTTAGTACAGGGTCTTACTACCCAGCTCAGGCTCATAGTGATCCTCCTGTTTTCAGCCTCCCCAGCACTGGAATTATAGGCATGTGCCAACCCACCCAGGCTCAATGGCCAGGTCCGTATATCCCAGGGGTTGGGCTCGTGCAGCATGCAGGACCCAGACTGAACGCTGGGCCCTGCAGTCACCAAAGCAGGCGCTTAGTCCGTTGAGCTATTTCACTGGCCCTAGCATGGCACCTATTTGAT
This sequence comes from Myocastor coypus, assembly GCA_004027025.1. Lineage (NCBI taxonomy): Eukaryota > Metazoa > Chordata > Mammalia > Rodentia > Myocastoridae > Myocastor > Myocastor coypus. Next base: position 22,363 of record PVJA010008661.1, read on the forward strand.
TAATGTCATGGCTCTGTGAACACTGGCAGGTTTCAGGCTATTTAGGTCAGGATACCTGAATGAGAGAAAAAGTTTCATAGAAGAGAATGGAAAATTTATGGAAGCAGCTCCCTGTAAAGGAGTCCTTAAATTCTGTAATTTGAATGCATCCCTTTATTTTTGAAAGCCTCTTTAGCACTGTCAGTACAGCTCAGATATGAACTGGACCAAAACGTACACACCGAGGGATGGGTCTTCAATATTGGCTTAAGAATTGTGGGAGGGCAGAGCTTTTCTGGACCCTCTGCAAGGTTAATGATTTAATCTTCAGCATGGAGAAAATGGTATGAAGAGAAGGAGGGGGAAACGAGGTAGGACAGTGAAGTAATATGGTAGATCTATTTTCTTCAACTTTTATCTTTTTTTTTTTTTTTTTAAAGGCAAATTGAACTCAGGACCTTATGCTTGCCTGGCAGGCACTGTGACACGGAGCTTTATCCTCGGCTCTAGATCTATTTTTAGCTTTCATGATTTTCTCCATACTGGCTTACATTTTCCAGGTGAGGTATATAAGAGCTACTTTTCTTCACACTCTCACCAGCAGATTTTTATTAATAATAGACATCCTAGCAGTGGTGAGAGAGTACCTATTGTAGCTTTAATCGCCATTGTCCTGATGGATAATGATGTCTAGCCGTTTTCACATGCTTGCTTCTTTTGAGAACTGTCTGTTCAGGTCACTTGCCTCTTTTACAGTCAGGTGATTTATTTCTTTGTTATTAAGATTTTTTTTTTTTTTTGGAAGGGAGAGATAGCTCAGCAGCCTAAGCCCCTGCCTGGTAATCACAAGGTTCTGAGTTTGATCCCTGGTACTGCATGCCATACTAGCCCCAGAACCCCCACAATGTGTCACCCTGAAACTGGGTGTGGTGGTGTACAATCATAACCCCAGCACTGGGGAGGCTTTCACAGGAGGATCATTACATGTCTGAACTGTGCAGCTGTATTAAATATAAAAATTTTAAAAAGATCTTTTTCATTCTTTGTTATAGATATTAACCTGTGGTTGATGGATAGTTTGTTAATATTTTCTGCATTCTGTAGTTTGCATTTTACTGTTGATTATTTCCTTTATTGCTTTTCAAGTGGATGCAGCCTTTTTTTTTTTTTTTTCTTTTGGTTCTTCTGCTCTGAGAGTTTATCTCAGTTACTCTTCCTATTGCTCAGACAATTATCCAACACTCAAAGGGAAAAGTTTTATTTAGCTCAGAATTACTGGAAGTTTCAGTCCATACTCAGCTGGCTCCAAGGCAGAGTGTCACATGGCAGGGGGCAGCCTTTCATGGAGCAGATGTTATTCTGTATATTTGCATCAATATCTGTCAGGGTGATTTATTTGATAGTTTTTTGATATAAGGTCATTGCATAAGATTTTAAAATATAAGGAACAGTAACAACTAAAACACACATATACACTGACATTGTTTAACACAAATGAAAAACCAGAGTCAAGGGCATATGTGGAACAGAGTGACATTAATTTTTTGTACCTAAGTTGCTACCTAACTTGGGGTAAAGTGGCTTATGCAAATGGAGACGGGTACACATGCATTGGGGTAGGTGATAGGGAGCTGAATAGGATTTGTGATTTGTGGGTTAGAAGTGGTGAAGGAGGGAAGAGAGGAAGGGATTGTTTGTCAAGTCTCAGGCTAGGCAGGCCTGAAGAAGTGTTCCGAGTGGGTGCTTGTGTGGCACACTTGTGAGCCTGGAGGAGCCTAGAACACCCTTAAAATTCATCTGATTCGCTCTTCCTTGAACAACCTCTATGGAGCTTGAGATATCCTCATCTGCCAGTTCAATGGCCTAGTGTTAGTCATGCAAGTATCTAAAGACAAGGGCAGAGAAAGACAGCCGCTGTACAGAGACGGGATAGTTTGCCGCTGCAGAACTCACCTTCCGAAGAATCCTAGGGCAAGAGCAGCCCTGCAGCCTGAGAAATCACTTTCAGGAACCCAGAGTAAAAGTACAAACTAGTTTAGGAATTGGTTTGAAAGAGACCATTTCATCATCCTGAACTCCTGGAAGGTGACACAAGAAAGGTGGGAAGGCCAAAACAGAGCAGCGATAACCAGGTCTTGTCCTGCATAGCATTTCTAATCTGAATGTGACATTCCCACGCATAATTTTATTGGAACTTTATCGGAGTTTGGTGGAGTGAGCAATATTATTATTTTCCAGATGAATAATAGTACATGGTAAAAGGTCCTGCACCCAGTTTAATTAGAGGTCGAATCAAAATTATGGCTTTTTCTCTTTATTTTTTACAGTAATGTCGATTCCCACAGGTCACATGGGCCAAGGGGAACATCTCTGAAATCACCTTTGCATATAATCGGGAGTGAGATGTGTGTAGGGGCATTGTGCCACCACAGGCCTGATTTGGTATTTGGTGACCTGGTGGGGACCAACCTGTGCAGGCTGGGTACCTAAACTAAGATGAGGAACTGATCCACAAAAAGTAAGTTGAATCTTCATTTGTGAAAAAAACATAATTACACATAAAACAGCAGTTCTGTGTCCTCCTGAAGATCCTCAAGCTACTTTCAACTGATATCAAAATATGCATGCCTGTTTTTCCTGCTTTGAAAAATGATGATAGTGCTAAAAGCAATTCAGGACAGATTTCTGATCACTGCCGGTTTGACAGATAGGAATCAACGTAGACTTCTCTTGGAAACAGTGAAGTTGCTTGATGATTCAGTAAGCTGAACTTTAAGATGAGCTTCTATTCATCTAGGAATATGACGCTCCGCATGGATGGCACCTTAGATTTTCACTTGGCTGCTTGCGAAGATTAATGACCAGTGCTGTAGACAAGAAAGAAAAATTGTGCAGCTTGTGAGTAAATTCACAGGACGTCTTAAAGTTTCCCTGAATAATAATTAAGTTTCTTTTTCTGCTTATGTAAAGTGACATTTTACTTCTACTAATAAATGAAAGCATTATGAAATACACAACAGGCTCCGTGAAGCTATAGTTTGTCTTATTGAGCCCCTTCCATGAATTTTGTTAAAAGCTATGGTCATCATCTTGTATTCCCAAGGGTTCAACTATCTGCAGAAGGTTGTATTTGCAAATGTGTTCTTCACACATATACATCTTTTTCAAATACGTACTTCCAGCATTCAAATTTTAAGTTCTGGCTCTGGAAGGATAAGAATAATTAAAATTATTCTGACACTCGAGAAGAGTAACTGGCATCGTTTGAAGTCTGCTATAGCGCTTCAAAGTACAATCGTGCCAGGAATTATATAGTTTTAAGCTGAAGGAGTAAACTATCTTCCCACTATCCTACTCTCTGTGGCTTGCTTTACCAAGCTAGCTAGATTTAAAACAATCTTCTGAATTTTCATTTTGAAATAGAGTAGGAATCAAATATGAGCATTTTAATAAACACAGACAGTGATCTAGAAAGTCACAGTGCTGCAGTGTGTTCCTGCCTGTGACAACATCTGGACCATTTGTAAGGTGGACAAAAGGTAGATTGTATACTTTCTTGACTTTCTATACAGGGGAAATCTAAACTATTGCATGCAATTACATTTTATATTAGAGAGGTTCAAATATCTGAAACAATATTTTTATCCCATGCAAAGAGATAGAGTTTTCAAATTAGCTTTCCTTACAAGATTTTTAGTAGTCTCTGACTAGTAAACAGTTTATAATTATATTCTTATGATCATTTCTTTGAAAAAGCCATAGGCTTTTGGGCCCTACTGCGCTATCAGTCTCTATGCACCCCAGCATGTTAACAGCTGTGGAGAAAGCCTTCATCCTAGAAGATTAGCTTCTGAGTTCACTTGGCAGAGATCTGCCAGTAGAGACTTACAAAGGCTCTCTGACAATAGTAGTGCACCAATTCTCCATCTTACTTCTCCAGGAAATATGCTTTAGGAAACTCTCTGGCCACTTCACTTCTGAGCCCATTGGATGTCACCAAGCGGCTTTAGTTTAGTTTCTCCCCTTAAAGGCTGGTGGGTGCATCCCTGCATAGTTTTAGTTCATGGTACTATAGTGTGCTTGCCTGGGGTCTTGCTAACCCTCATTCCTTTGTCTAGAACAAGACCATGGTAGTCTATCTCTGCCAGTGGCAAGAGCTTTTTTCTAATTTGGGAAGACAGAGTAGAAATCGGGTACCCAATTCTTAATTTTAAGAATGTGCAAGACATTGTGAGTGAGTAGAGATGCTGGCTACTATTTTCAAATCTAATGAAAAGATTGTGTTGGTATACAAAACCTAATTTTTATTTTGATGTTTGCTGTAAGTCAATGATGAAAAGCTGGAGGCCTAGGGCACAGAACTGCACAGGGATCTTTCAGATATTAGCTTTTTCAGTAGTTGAAGCCATATAGCACATCCTAACTCTAGCGGGGAGGAATACTACAGTGAACAACTCTAAAAGAAAGTGGGCAAACTGCAGCTCATTCTTGAATGCCTTGTGTTTCATTATCCAATTTTAAATGCAGGGAAATTGGATTAGAAGGAACAATAGGTTATCTAAGTGGGGTTTATTGCTAGACTTTTCCTTTATCTCATTACCTCTGCTCTTTTTTCCAGACAGGAAAAAGAAACAAAAATGAAAGGACATTGCTAACATCAGCCAGTGTGATGATGGCTATGCCTGACCCACCTGGCCTCTGGCAGAATAGGACAGAGCTGATTTCTACCCAGCTAAGAAAGTTATCGTGGACAGAGGAGATCCCGTGGGAGGATCTCTCTGGCGGGATGGCTTCCTGTACTGCTTGGAGTTACTTTAATGGCTTTTAAAAGTATGATAAGGAAAGGCAGGAGACTATTCCATTTTATGCTGATTTTTGGCCTCAAGTTGGCATTTATGGCTCTGAGAACTGTCTCCCTTCATGTTCTAAAACCTCTACAAATAATACCTTCCTTTATATGACAGTTGTAGCTAGATACATTCTCCGGGAATATTCCTGATACCTGCAGTGCAAATAGAGTGTGTATGGAGTGTAAATGGGCAGTACAGCATGGTCCATTGCTTCTTAATGCTTGATGTGTAGCTATAATGGGTACTTAGCAGTACAGCCTCTGAAAATGATTTGTACCATATCGTTTGTGCGTATCGCACAAGAGTCTCTTGCTGCATTCATTTCGTGTACTTAGGAGTCCAACTCCGGCAGGCAGATTGTTCAGCTTTTAAACGTAGGGAGGAGAGCATCTTAATTTTATTGTTGTTGCTAATGTGGTTAACTGCTGCCCTGACAATGCCTTTTATGAGAATAAATGCTTTCTGACAAAAAATTCCCTATTAGCATACTCCTGAGAAGCCCAACATCAGATTGAACTAAATGGAATTTGTTTTCTGCTTGATGTAATATCTCCTCTGCAAACTTATTCAGATGTCTAGATCTCCTAGGACAGTACCGCATTTTATCAGCGACTTGCATTAGAAATCTTTAGTCAAAGCTTTCATATAAGTAAACACAATACCTAGTAGTCCTTAATGCATATGAAAAACACACACCTTGGAATAGTGACAATGTGCCATATGTCAGAGAAGTGCAACTTTTCCTTTTGTATTTTTTTTTTTTTTTTTTTTTTTTTTAGGCAGAAAACCAGGCCAGGTACTTTTTTTCCTTTCTGCTGTGTCTCTGCTTTGTTTGTTCATTTTGTTTCTTGGTGGGACTAAGGTTCGAACTCACAACCTTGCACTTGCTAGGCAGGCACTTGTGCCACAGAGCTATCTCCCTAGCTCCCTTGTGTCTCTGCTTTGTTGCTGGTTGAATTTCATAAAATATCAAATTATCTATCACTTAAAAAATAAATAACACATTTTTTTTTCCCCAGAAGATATAAGAAAAGAAACAAAACTATCTTTGTGTGTTTTTCCCTTAATTCTGGTAAAGGTGTGCCCTTTCTATTTGATTTGTGTACATTCAGCCGTCTTTGACTTTGTCTGCCTTCCTTTATACTTGGAAGATTCTGAAACTGTTATATCCTTGGTAGTGTTCATTATTCATTTAAAAAATAACTATTAAGTAAAGCCTTCTCAACTGATATACGTTGTGCATTAGGGAAATGGATTTCAGGATGGGATATTCACAAGGCACTCCAAATAAATTTTCTATATTGTCAAATCGACTCATGAAACATAGACGTTTAAGCACACAATTGAAAATAACCTGAAGATGAACAGTCACGTACCGCCCTTTAGGAAAAATAACCTAGGAACAATAGCAAAAATTGTAATACAGACGATAAAATTCAAATATATCTAAATGTCACAGAAATGGAAAAAAGAGAGAAGAAAAATAAACACATTATTAAAAAGCATAAGTTAAAGGTAGAACATACTAGATAGACCCTGGCATGAGGTTATTAAATGAAATGAATGCAGCGTATTATAGGGATGCCATAAGTGACTACAGTAGAATAGTGAGTGACAGACTCTCGATGTCCTTATTATAGCCTGGCTTTGCACAAAGTACTTTCATAAGTGGAATCAATTTTTTAAAGCACAGAAAACCTCATCAGAGTAATATTTACTGTTGGAAAAATATTCCATAGGAGATAGATTTTCCGTTGCTTCTTCGAATGGAGTTTGCCTAAAGATGAATTGGCAAAGTTCTTGGGAAATACAATGTATGGTGCTTTTTCAACATGTGAATCCCAAGAACAGCTAGTGTATTTAGTGTCAAAGTAAAATCTAGTAAATTTAATAGTGTGAAGGAGAATAAAATATTCTTGAAATACCAAGCAGCAGTGCACCATAAAGTAATAGTTTAAAAGTTACAAATATTTTTATCACATATTTCAAAATAACTTTTTAGCTATCAGGATTAAGGGGAGGATAATCATGGAATCATATCTGATGAAGAAGGAACAGTGAAGTTAGTTTGTTAAATATTCTGTTTGGTGTTATTAAATGTAAATAATAACACACATAAATTCTTTCCTCTTTTTTTTGGTATTTTTATGCAAGGTTTCACTATAGAGCTTGGGCTCAGTGAGCCTCCTGTTTTCAGCCTCCCAGTGATGGGATCACAAGCACACACTACCACACCTGGACTCTGTCTCCAGTTCAGCCTGTCCAGGGGCAGGACTGGTGTGGCATGTGGTGCCAGAGATAGAACCCTGTCACCTGCACTTGCCTGAGCAGGCACTTAGTCTGCTGAACTGTCTCACTGGCCCTTCTATACACAAATTCTTGACTTTGATAACTTATAATTAGTAGCGCAGCAGGCTGTATTTCTACTTTAAATGTATCACAAAATAATAATCCTTTCAATGGGAATACAACCTGCTTACACCTCAGTGAACAGTGCCATTACATTGAAAGTTAAACAGCATGGTCTATAGAAGCAATATATATATATATATATATATATATATATATATATATATATATATGTATTTTTTTTGATTGATTCCTTCAAGAAGCTTGTTTTACCTACTTGTGCTTCTTTTACAATTTTTCCTCATGTCTGGAAATTTTTGCTCAAAATAGCCTGATGTAATTTAGTTTTAATCACTCAAAGACTTAAAACTTCATGGCAAACATACTCAGAACTTTTTGAAATGATTTTGAATAAATATCCACACTTCCATGATATGTAATGGTTATCTATGTTAAAGCACTATTCCATTAGTGAAAGATCATAAATCAAAGTACTTCTACAGGACAAGAGAAACAAAATTAGAAAAAGTTCTCAGTAGGATGAATTGCTGGATAAAAATAACATCTTCCTAAAATACAATGGGTTCTCTTTCTAGCACAATTTCCAATGACAAATCAGATTTTCTTCCCTTTCTTTAAAATTTTAGCACGTGCTCAAGATGCACTTTGTCAAAATAGAAAGCAGATTGAAAACAGTAGGCCTTTGTAACTGTGATGCTTGACACACCAAGCACCATGGCAGACTCCAGCCCTCCCCTCCTGCCCTCCCCTCCAGCCTTTTCCTTTGCACCTGGCCGGCTTCTACCTTCTCATCTACTCAACTCGTATGCTCTAATCCCAGGACTGCTTCCAGTGCTCTCATTCTATTTCCAAGTCAGAGTCTCCTATATCTTTTTAATTTCTTTGAATTGGAAATTCTGCCTGAAGCTCCACTTTCTCCAACTGATTGAGAAGATGGTTGGTGTGTCAGGAGTCATGGTTTCCTCGGCACCTCTGCCCCAAACACTCTCATTGTGTACCCCAGTCTCAGCTCACTTCTTCTTGACCAAAACTACAGAACAGCCCCCCCCCACCCCCCAACAGTGACCTGGGCAGAAAAACAAAGAAACTCTTCTTTGTTAACATCAAACGTTGCCTACAGACCAGGTAGCCCCAGCTAAGATTAGCTCTGCCTTGGCTGTTTAAGCCTGCAAACACCCTCCCCACAAAACACCTCAAAAACCCTGTGCTTTGCCTTGTTTGCTACTGTCTTGTTCTGCTAGAGAACCAGTAAATCTCCCATCAGAATGCCTGGCCTGGTGGACTGCGTCGGCTCATAGCTAACAATGGTTAGCTATCGCTCCCCATATTTGCACACATCATAGCCTTTTCTGTAGCACTGTGCTTCAAATTATCACCCACAGTACGTATCTCATTGCCTTACAAGTGTTTAAGTCCTACCAGCCCAAGGTGAATTAGGTTACCTTTCATCTGGAATCTGCAAAGGTCTTACAATCCTCTGGCTACTAGAATGCAACAGAAGGGACATCTAAGAATCTGTAGCAGCTCAGACTTTAAGGAGAAATGCACACCTTGCTGGGGCTGTCTTGGAATTTAAACTACATTTTGTGAGAAAAAACCTCAACAACTTCACATTATTAAGACCAAGAGATGAGTTTCCTTGGCAATTTCCATAGATGGCAGAGTTATTCCTTTCCAAAACTATTAGAAATAGGTTTATTCTCACCATCATTAGTAGTATGTTACTGCTTAGATTGGAACCAGACTCTCAAAGCTCACACACTGTGGTGGAACTTCAGGGAGGAGATTGGATCCTGGCAGTGGGGGGTGCTGCACTCATCAGTGGAGTGACTCCTTGACAAGTCCATAGCTAAATGTGCTAAAGAGGGCTGGGCTGGAACTGAAGGGTGACTCCATGCGTGGTGGGATTTTGTCCATATGTGATCTGCCCAGTCACCATGGGGTTGGTTCAACACGGCAAAGGGCCCACGGACAATAGCATAGCACCCACTTCCTACTCCTCCCCTCCACCAGAATAAACGTTCTCTTCCTTTTTCAGTCAGCTTCCAAGACGTCTTCCTGCTTGTCTCCAAGTGCCACCCGAGTTAAAAATCAATAAAATCCCAAGCTTTCTTGGTTGCAGGTCAGTGAGCTTCGTTGTTCCTCTAAAGCAACCCTCCGGCACGAAGCAATAAAGGTCTCCTGTATTTCTCTCCTGCCTTTCATTTACGTCAAAGAAAATGTGAGTCTTCGTTCCTTGCCTCTTTCTTCTCTTTCTGCTTCCTGGCTTCCTTAAGGTGAGCCACTGCCTCTGTTACCCCCTTGCACCGTGATATTTCTTCCTTATAAAGCAAACCACGGACTAGGCGTTCTGAAACTCTGAAGCGAATTTGAGCTCTGCTCCTCTAAGTCCTAGCTGTCAAGAATTATGCCTGGTAGAGAGAAGCGCTAACTGATACGTGGAGTTTTCGTCTACCCCTGAGTCAATTGCCATGGGCACAAGGGTTAGTCTGTTCCATTGTTTTAATGCAGCTCCAATAATAAACTGGATCTCATTTCAGGAGAATGCGAAACTTCCGAAATATATATGGATATAGATTGGAATGAGCTAAATTATGGCCCCATCTTCAAGATTGTACTTTCTGCAGTTTAAATAATAAATTCTGGCACTATTCACCCATAGTTATCACTTAGAGATTTGCGATTTACTATTTTTTCTGCCTTAGGTTTTTGACCCAGGACCAGCGCAATGTATAGATCTGCCAACATACAAATTTCTGGAATTTTGAATTCCTGATTTGAGTTATTTACGTAGCTTGCATAAGAGGAATTATTTGCCATGGTAGAGATAACCTAGAGTTTAGCTCTAGAAAGCAAGCCAGTCCTGATCACAGTAAGATTCTCTTTTTATGTGTTTTGAAGTTAAGAAGATTCTAAGGACTACTTTTTGCCTCTTTGGAAGAAAGAAAGTCAGTGTCTGTCAAATATCACTTAAAGGCATAGAAGCAGCCCTACGGCATAGGGCATTTCACAGGCTACTGTTCTACAAATCTTAGAGGCTAGGGACAGAAATCGTACCATCAACATCTACTTCACTGGAACACAGCTTGACAAGGCTCCAGGATATGACAGGGAAAAGGTGGAGTCTTCTGAGCAGATAGGGAACAAAAGCGAGGTGTTACCTATTTTGTAATTTTTTCGAGGATGAGTGGACGTTTCCTGTAAGTCCTGGGAGTGCTTGGGAGCCCCCAAAAGTAAATGTGTAGAACAGGAATAATTGACACTTTTGAAGATAATTCACAGTGCACCAATTATTTGCTTTCTTTTCTTCCTTTTGGCAATAACATCAGGACTCGGAGCTTGCGTACGTCTCAGCACCTCCGGCCCAAAACATGGGGAGGCAGCACTAGAGCAGCCTCAATGGCTCTGATGCGGGAAATCAACAGACAAACCCGGCCGTCAGCAGCTATTGAAGAAAAGCGCAAACGAAAACCTCAGCAACTACACCTCCGTCCCTTCCACCCCCTCCTCTCATCACTACCTTTTATCCTCTTCATTGCTTTTCATTTCTTAAACTTTCCAAATAAACTTTTAATGTTGATTGTTTTTTTCTTACAGAGAGTTTGGAAACCTAGTAATGGAATTCTTCAGTCCACCTTGACTGATTTCTTTCGCAGCGGTTCTCAACCTGTGGGTCGCGACCCTGGCTGGGGTCACCTAAAGCCATCAGAAAATGTTATCTATTACATTCTGAATCATAGCTGTAGCAAAAGTACAGTTTTGAAGCCGCCATCAAAATTATTTGTTTGGTTTGGGTCACTGCAACATGAGGAACTGTATAGCGGGGTCACAACATTAGAAAGGTTGAGAACCACTGGTCTACAGGGTCTCACTACACAGATCTGACTCATCGTGATCCTCCCTGTTTTTCAGCCTCCCAAGCACTCGGGTTACAGATACACATCACCATGCCCAGTCTGCTTTGCTGGCTCAGCACGCCCCAGGGAGGGCAGGACAAGCATGACACACCCAGGCTCAAACCTGCAGGCCCCGTGTCTGCCTAAGCAGGTGCTCTAATCCTCTGAGCATTCTGGTCAGCCCCTTCCTTCTTACATTGTTCACACCTACTCTTACGTTGCTTTCTTGGCCAAAATTAAGATTCTGACTTTTTCCTACTTTGTAAGCTAGATTCTAGAATTTCATTGTGTTTCACCAGTTTTTCCATCACTGTCCACTTTTCTTTAGGATTCGGTCGAGCATGCTGTGTGTCTCTGAATGTCCTTCCTTCACTTGGCTCCACGTTTTCTTTACTTAGCTGCATTTTCTCCCAGTCTTGCTCTACTGCCTCCCAAGCCCAGAAGCCTCCCATTTATTATGAAGTTCTCTCCATATTATCTTTCTGCTCATCTCTCCACACTCCAGTTTTGCTTCTGTGTGTGCTCCTGCATCTGATTTGCTGTCCACTCAAATGCTTAATCAACACCTTCTAAGAAATAGCCACAGTGCTGATGGGTCAGAATGAGGTCTGTGAACTCAGAAAGCTTGCGATTTAGGTTACTTGGAGAGTTCGGGCCCTTATACAGCGGGCTTTCCGCACGCAGGCCATCTTCCCTGCTTCATGCTTCATCAGATTATTTACTGAATCTGTTTGAAAACCCTCTCTTTTGCTTCATTTCCATCCTATTATAAACACAGAAAGTTTGATGTAATCTCTATCTCACGCTTTAACAATTTTAGCTCCATTTCTTCTTGTCTAACTGCTCTTTCCTCTTCGGTTTCTCCTGAAGGAGAGGCAGTGGCTGTCCCTCGCCTCATGATCCTCAGATCTTTAAAGATCTTGGATTAGGTCAGCTATCTGTCCTTCTGCCATGAGGGTGTGCTCAGCGCTTCATCCTCATCTTTCCCCCGAACTAATTTTCTTATAACTTTGCTAATCTCAACCCTTCCTATGCTATAAAATTCAGTGTGAGCATAGGGCATTTTTTTCTCACCTCTTTTCTTTTACAGCATGAAAGTTTTCCAAGCAGAAGATATTTATATTCACTTGGTCTTTTTTGTTTTTTAAGGTAAGAGTTTTAATGTGATTTATTTGCTTATTTATTTATTTTGGTACCCGGAACTGAACTCAGCACCTTGAGTTTGCGAGGCAGACGCTAAGAGTCTGAACTATATCCTCGGCATCCAAAAGCTCTAATTTTAGAAGAGATTTCAATAAATAGGAAAACAAAGTATCTTGTAAAACTAAAATAGAGATTTCTCTTGTGGTCCACACCCACTTCCCATTTGCTAACATCTTACACTAGTACTTTGTATTTATTACAGTGAATGAAGCATTCATGATAAATTATTATTCCATAAAATCTATATTTTACTCCTATCCCTTCACTTTTGTAGTATGCTCTTCCTCTATTTCCTGGATCATTTCTGTGATACTGTACTTAATTCAGTCGTTGTGTCCTTTCAATTTCCTCCTGCTTGCGACAGTCTCTCGGACTTTCCTTGCCTCTGCTGACCTTGGGTGCTTTGGAGAGCGCTAGTCAGGTATTTCATACAATGTCCTTCTGTTTAGAATTCTGTATTTTCTTATGACTACCGCGGGAATAAAGCCACAGAGGCAAAGGGCCATGTTATCCCATCATCTCAAAGACACATAGAATCAACATGACTTTCGTGTTTCTGGTACTGACCTTGATGCTCTGCTGAGATGGTTTTCTTGACTATAAAGTTATTCTTCTGCCGCTTCTTGTTCAGTATTCACTGTGACAAAGGTCCTACGAATAATGTACACATAAAGGGTGAGACATGTCTTTTTTTTTTTTGCATATTTTTAAGGAAGCATCTAAGGGGTGCTCAGGGTCTCACTATTAGGTGGGACTCCTAGCGATCCACTGTTTACAACCTCCCAAGAGCTGGGATTACAAGTGCGCACCACTATGCCCCATCCCAGTTGCCATCTGAGCACACCCTGGGTGTGGGGCCAGCACAATAGGCCTGGGGATCCCCAGCTCCTGTTCCTTTTGGCAGGTGCTTTCATCCGCTGAGCTACTTGGCTGACCCAAGGAGTGGAAACCGTCTACACAGGCATCTGGTAATTGTCTACTCTTCCTTTTCAATGATTTTTGTAATTTTTATTTTTTGTCATTTTCAAACTTCTATTAATTTATTTGGTACAGGGTATCGCTATGCAGCTTAGACTCCTAGTGATCGTCCTGTCTCAGCCTCCCTAGCATTGGGATTATAAGCATGCGCCACCACATCCACCTGGGGTGTCCAGCACGGCATGTGGCACCAGGAATAGAATCTGGGTCCTTGCACTTGCCAGGCAGGTGCTTAGACTGTTGAGCCATCTGTCCAGCCTGGTTCTCTTTCTATCAGTGAATCTCATGATTCATATAATTATTTTATATGTTGAGTAATACACCGAGGTTCATTTATTTCCTAACTCCAGCCATCCCAGCTTTGAGCCCCAGGAGCTCTTTCAGCTACCTCCTGCCTGCCTTTGACCTGTCCTGAATTCTTTTGTGTAAATAGCAATAGAATTATATTATATGCTTCTCTATCAGAGCTATTTTCATTTGTCAAAACAATTTATTTGGTAGTTACAATGATTTTATATTTCAAGATTCTGTTAAAGTGAATTAAAAAATATACACATGTGCACGTATATATATATATATATATGTAATATGCACATATATAATATATGTAATATACACATACATATTAACTAAACAAAGTCAGAAAGTGTGTAAATTCACACACACTCTCTGAACTCCAATTTTCCCAGAGCTGTGCTCTTGTTTCGAACCAACACAGAAAATGTGTTTCCTTCTGTGTGCGCGAGGCTCAGGCAATTTCTGCACGTTCCAATTTTTATTTCCTTTCCTGGACTTAATTCCTCCATACTTTCATGTTCCTCTGATACTGTCTTTATTTGGAGTTCGACTTCTTTGTTTCATTGCCACTTTTACTTTCCATCCCCAAACCTTAGATTCGAAATATTCCCCCTTTGATGCTCTGCCCCCTTTTTCTCCAAACACCAGCCTGGTTGTTTCAACCCTGAATTCTGATCTAGAGTCTCCATCCTGGATGAAGATCTCAGTACAGGGTTTTCTTCTCCCTAACATAATCCCTGTGCCTTACCCAGCACTGCTTATAAAATCTCAATGAGTGCGTAAGCATAAACAGTATGAAGGCTGGGAGGGTTTGATGGAAATGAGGAAAGAAACGTAAGGTTTGTACAGAGCTGATACACTTCTACAATTTCTGAGTATTATACGCAGGGTTGGGACATCTTTTCAAGGTAACTAATTTGATGTCTATTTGAAAAGATACAAAGAAAAGGCTGGGGAGATAGCTCAGTGGGATAAGTGCTTGCCTGGCAAGTGCAAGGTCCTGAGTTCAATCCATGATACCAAAAAAAAAAAAATATATATATATATATAATATATATTAATATATAATATATAACATATATATTATATATATAATATATATATATAAAGTTTTCCTTAAGTGAAAATAAGTCAATATACTTCTATCCATTTCTTCTTTCTTTTTTCTGTCTGTCTGTCTTTCTTTTTTTCTTTTTTATTTTTTTTTGTGGCTGGCTTAACCCCCTGAGGGTGGAGCTTGGTATGGCATGTGGTGCCAGGGATCCAGGGATTGAACCACGATTCCTGTGCTTTGCCTAAGCAGGTGCTTTAGTCCCCCGAGCCCGATTTCTTCTTTCTTCATAAACTATAGTGTGATGCATACTTTAGAATACTGACACAGGAGGACACTGATCACTCTGGTCTTCAACCTCTCCTGCGACATGAGTACAAATAAAGTTCTCATATCATGAAATATCTATAAAATTGAAATAAAGCCAGAAAGGATAAAGGACAGAACAATGAAGAACAACTGGGATGGAAGAAAGGAAAAAGGAAGGAAGGAGAAACACACACACACACACACACACACAATAGCTAAGATAATCGAACTACTAATTCCTGTTAGTTCACTGAAAGGAACAGTTAGTAATTAGAATATTTGTGTGCCTATAAGCAAAACAATTGCCACTGTCAAGTTCCTACTATTATAATTTGAAATTATATATATATATATATATATATATATATATATATATATATATATATTGGTAGCAGGGATTGAACCCTGGACCTTATAGTTAAAGAAGCAAGCACCTATGTCACTAAGCTACCTCTGCATCCCTCCATCCCTGAGCTACCTCTCTAGCCATTTAAAAATTCTCTTTAAAGTATTATCTAAGTGAAGCCCTTCCACAATGGCATAGCTGGCTTTCTCCATAGTGTACCTATAAGGATACCTATCACCTCCCAAACTGCTACATTTTTAAAAATCTAAAACTTTCATTGTGAATAGAATATTCAGCAGGAGACTTGAGCTCAACGCACATGATAAAAGCTCAATTGGATATTGTTAACTGTCGACCACTATGTGCTACAGCAGACCTCTAGGACACATTTTTCTCGTACAGTTTGCATAGTTTATGGTTCAACTTTTGCATACTCTCCATCTGGTGGGTTATCAAAAATATTAATATCAATAATTTAGCATGTATTTTTCACTATATTGTGGGATTTTTGCAGTACCATACGGTATAACTATGTTGTTAAAATTAGGTAGGTTTATGAGTTTACAAAATGACTAAGTACATTAGAGGTGTTTTTAAAAATGTGGGAAAGGTTTACAAGAATGTGGGAAGGGTTTATAATCACTACTGAGCTGATTTTCACTTACCGCAGGGGTGTCTGAAATGTCATCTCCATGATAAGTGAGGGACCACCATACTCCCAAGGCAGGAAGATAACTTAATATTGGCCATTCTTGTGTTTGAATGTCCGAAGAGAAAAAGTTTTGATGTCTTCACCTGGGCACCCGTACATGCATAGGCTTTCCAGAAGTTTCTGAAATGCCAGAGTCCTTGCTGAATATGCGCAGGTAATAATTCAGGGAGAAATATTGTATATAGAGGTAAACCTTTATGGGTCAGAATAGGCACCTCCTTTCTGCGGTGTGCTGCAAGGGCAGCGTCATCGGGACCAGCTTGCCCAACTTGCCGACCCGTCACAATCCTGTGAGATCATCTTGGTTCACCTCTGGGATTATCCTCAATACTCCAGAATATCCTGCTTATCACTTCTTGACTTCTGGCTAAAATCAAGTGTGGACTATACTGCTTGGCCTTTTATTAAGTTTATTCTTTATTTTTTAAGTTTTTTATTCTTTCCATACAGGGTCTTACTACCCAGTCCAGACTCATAGAGATCCTCCTGTCTCAGCCTCCCCAGCTCTGGGATTACAGGCACTCACCACCATGCTCACTTTTGTTTCCCTGCATGGTGCATCTGGGGTTCCAAGACTGGCACAGCATGCAGTACTGGGGATCAAACTCAGGTCCTCACGCTTGCCAGACAGGTGTTTAGGTCACTGTGCCATCTCGCCAGCCCTGGTTAGCTTTGTATGCAGGTAAGTAGAAACAACTGAAATCAGCAGGCCCAGGAAACGTATTCCCATATAAAGTCCCTGCCCTCAAGACTCAGCAAGCTCTCCTGGCTGCTGTACGCTGTTACTGGGAGGGCCAAGGTTTAAGCATATTTCCCTTGGTGATGGATTCTCTAGACTCTTCCTCATATACCTGTTTCCATTGCTGATTTCAACCTACATTCTTGTGGAACAGTACATGTAACCAAGGCTATCACAGCGTTCTGAGCTTCAAGAAACTTTCCAGTGAATCACCTACCTTGCTTATAGGTGGAGGCGGAGCGACGTTCTTGCTTCACACAACAAACACTATTTAACCAGAATTTTCATAAAATTCTGTCTTAAAGCCATTCTCTGATTATCAAACATTTTCTCAAAGACTTCTATTGTGATATAAGGCATAGTGTATTAGATTCTATTTTTCTATAAGGACAAATATCATGCCCAATGGAATAGACAGTGAAACAATATGATGGGAAATTAGTACTTGGTCCAATATGTCTTAACATATAGTATAGTACTGAGAAAAACAAGATAAATAAGAAGGGCCAGCCTGATAGCTCAGTGGACTAAGGTGCCTCAGCGGACTAAGTTGCCAATAGTGGCAAGGGGTTCGAATCCCGGTGTGCCATGCTGGCCCTGTCGCCTGGGTGCGCTGAGATGGCAATTGAGACTGGGCATGATGGCTTGCACCTGTAATGCTAGGGAGGCTGAAAACAGGAGAATCATTATAAGTCTGATCTATGTAGTGAGACCCCATAGACCCTGTACTAAATACAAAAAAAAAGAAAGAAAGAAAAGAAAAAAACAACAAGAAAAAGAAAAGATAAATAAGAATAAAAGAAAGATGAACATTTATACTGTTCTTATAAAGCAAAAAAAAAATAATATAGTACGGTACTTGATATTATTTCTCAGTGTAGTTTACTGGAAATTCATTTTGCATAGTTTGGTTTCTGGTAATTTCTATCTTTATTAACTTCTATATAAGTTCCTAATATCTTTGGGGGGACTGAGTTGAGAAGCTACAAGTTACAGTGACAAAACAAACATGATAAATTTCTGCTGTCCTGTGAAATTCATCCCAGTGTGGAGTTCCTTAACTGTTCAGAATCTTAATGCTACGCTCAACCGGCCCATTCCGTCTATCAGATAGCACGTAGCCATCCGTAGAAGTGTCTGAGTACAAGATTTATGTGCTACTATTTAAGGAAGCTAAGTTTGGCAACTTCGCGCTGTTCATTTGGCCAAACAATAATATGCTAATTAACCTGCTTGACCTAAATTATGCAGAACCCGAGAGAGAATGTTCACCCAATGCAATCGCCCAACCAGCTGAGCGCTGCTGACCCTAGAACTCTGCCTATAAGGAGCTTTACATTACGAAACACTTACCGCAGTGCACCTCTTCATTGCCTGACAGGGAATTCATTATCTTCAGTTTAGGAAAGGAAATTTATTTTTCCTTTGGTTTGCTATGACGACCCCAGTATTTCACAATTAACGTACTTCAGTAGCGAGAACACATGGACTTTTTCACAGTCATTTGTGTTTTGTATGGCGCTGAAAAAATGCTGAACATTGTAGATGTTCACATTTATTAAAATTTTCACTTAAGATGCAAAGGTTAAGTCTTACATGTGGATCGCAGAGTGCATGATTGTAAGCCATGTACAAAGGAATTTACATATGTGTCTATGGTATTTTACTGGAAAATATCTCCTTAAGGCTGTCATAACGGATTCCCTCCCCCTTAAAATTTAGGAGTTGTGTACTGGATATTCGAATCAGAAGTTCTTTTAAAAACAACTTCTTTCTGTGAGTTTATGTTTTTCCTTATGTATTATGGAATGTTGAAAATTTGGTTCCGTCTATTTCCTACCCTCCAAGCTCCCCAGCAATCTGCAGCAGAACTCAAGGAAATGAGATTTTTCCAATGAGATCGACTAAAACAATAAAGTAAATAGAAGAAAAAGATTGCAAGGAGGTTCTCTTGAGATTAAACTTTTTGGTTCAGTTCAAATTAATGTTAAAATTAAACAAATAAAATGGACTGTGAATATAGCTTAAGGGCATAAGCATCAGTTCAATAAGCACAAGAGACTGAGTTCAATGCCGAGTATCAAAAGACAAACAAACAAACAAACAAAGAATGCTAAAATTGCCCAAATCCCAAAGTTAAAGTATGTTTGTGTTTTGACGACAGAAGAACAAGAAAATATATACAGAAATAGGCAAACATGGGTTATGGAAAAGAGTAGCTAAGAGTAGATACAGCAAATCAAAATGCCAAGTGAAATACACTATGGAAAAATCAGAAAGCATTTTTTAAAAAATGTGAAAACACTGAATGCATACAATGAAAGAAGGAATTAAATAATAATAATAATAATAATAATAATAAAAAGCTGCGTGCTTTTGTCCTATAGATCAAAGTTTTAGAAACTCTGTCTTGCTTGGAAATTCATGACGCTCTTCTTAAAAGTAGGCTGACTCAGCAGTTCTTGGAAGGAAGTTTCTAGAGGAGTTAGTGAGATCTATGGAAGAAAGTGGAAAGAGCACGGCCATAAGCCTATGAGGTATGGACCTACTGCTCATGTTCCCAATACCTGTAAAGTGAACTCAACGCTGAAATGTTTTCAGAAAACGTTGTTAGATTATATTTTACTTTGTTTTTCTTGTTTTCTGTGTTTAGGACGGGATCTACAGGGCCTCCCTATGTAGATTGGACTTGCAGTGAGTCTCCTGTTTTCAACCTCCCAAGTGCGGGGGTGACAGGGGCAGGCACCACGCCGTGTCAATCACCATCTCTTTATCTGTCTCTTCAGCGCAGGGCTCACTCAGGCTCAGTTCATGTGAAGTCAGGAAGCTTTGTCTGCCACCTTTTCACTGGGTGTAGCCGCCTTCCATCTTGTCTGATGTTGAGTGTCAGGGCACCAGGGGGCTTTGCACTGAGGTCTGAGACAGGTTGCTGTGCCAGCTTTCGTGCTAAACCCTTCGGCTACCAAAGATTGTAGGTGGGTAGCACTAGAAGCAGGAAGGAGTCTTTTGGCCGCTCTGGTAATGCAGTACTGACGGCTTACTTTGTAGGTGCTCTTCTGAGCCAGAGGCTCTGGGACTCTGCTGGGTGCTGTATTTTACTAGGCTGGTTCTAGGACTGGTTTTGAGACCTAAGTCCTGCTCTTCATTCCCTCTGTCCCAAATAGGAGAGATCTCTCTGTGCTGGTTAAAGTTGGAGGATTGGTGACATAGAGAACTCTTTTCTTTGTTTCTTCTTCCGTATGTCTTTTATGATTATTATACCCAAACCAAGCCCCTATGGTTTCCCTGGCTCCCTTAGCTCATGCAGAGATGATTTGGGCTGTTAACAGGTCTTTTATTTGTGCCTCCATCACCAGGGTCATACTCGGCCACCTTGTTGGTGCTCTCACTTCTCTGAGATGCAGTACTTTGTCCCTTCCAGGTTGAAGAACACAAAAAAGTTTCGAAATGGATCTAATATGCGAATAGAGAGTTTTATTAAGTTTGAGTTAAACATCCATTCATTGTCTGATATACACTTATGTTTTACAGTTTACTTCATTTCTTCTTAAATATTTCTATTTGCTTATATTAAAAATAAGTTTCCCATTATTGTTTCTCTATATTGCATAATAAATCTGAATCATTTGAGTTGTTAATTATTAAGAATTTGGTAAAGACTTATTTGGAGGCAAGTTTAGTAGTAAATTGTTCCAAGCAGAAAAGATATATTTGGATAACTGATTCAAGATGTTTAACAATATAATTTAGTGGATTATAATTTCTTGAAATTTAATATTATAGGTAACACCTGTGCCTTATGTTTGTTTATTTGACCACCAGAAATATGAAAGTCAGTTATTGTTTAACATAATATTCATATTCTTATTTTATTTTTCTCCTTTTCTTTTCTTCCTTTTAGAACAACTAGCAGAAAGCCTCACATCTCAGAATTCAGCTTGGGACCTCGGAAGGGAAATAAAATTATTTGAATAAATAACAAGAGCCACCAATGTCACCTTGGAAATGGAAGAATGTATGTTCATGTAGAAATCCTGAATTGCCCCACTATATTTATAATAGTATCTTTTATGAGAACACAACGTTTCTTACCTATCCATCCAGGCAATCAACTGCATGCATATATTCAATACATCGTGGTCCTTATTTTCCCCAAGAATTATTTCAGGTTCTAGGAATATACCAATTAATATGAGAGATATAACTTCTCAGACTAGAAAACTGACATTGGTGGGAAAAATTTAAAAGTCAAATTAAATCAGACAGAATCCAATTACATAGTTCGATATAGGGCTAAGAACCCAGAATTGATGTTATAATTTTGCATATACTACCTGGGCACTGTTAATGTGTTTTATCACTCTTTCCAGAATCGCTGTGAAACCTATCTCTTTACCTAATTATTGAATTAAATACCTACTTAGTCCTCAAAACCTGGGTTGTTTCTCAGAGGCCTCAATTTCTTTCCTTTTTTTTTTTTTTTCAGTGTTCTTAGTGTTATTTGCTCATACATAGTGTTGCTTTCTGGGCTTACTTCCAGTTAGAGTAGCAGATTTCTTCGTCTGAGATGGATGTGAATGTAGGAACCCAGGGGTAATGAAAAGGAATCAAATCCTCCCAAGGCTGAATCTCAAGGTATTTATTAGAGAAGTGTGGGAAAACTTTAAAAGCAAAATTAACTATAGTTATTGTCACTATGTTTAAAGCACAACTTTTCATAGTAAAGAAATGTACATAGATTTGGTAATGAGGTCTAGGCTGTCTTTAATGGAATGCTATACTATCTTATAATTTGCTCTTTTCCTCAATGTGTGCAAAAGATAGTTAACAATTATTTAGTGCTTTCTGTGTGTCAGGTAAGAGGAAGTGGTTCACATATATGAGCTAGTTTAGTTTTCCTCAAATCTCTGCGCACATGTCCTTTTTACCTGATTTTTATGTGTGTGTGAGAGAGGAGGGAGGGAGGGACAGAGGGAGGAAGGGATAGATGGAGGGAGGGAGGGAGGGAGGGAGGGAGGCAAGCAGGGAGGGAAGGAGGAGGGTGGAATCAAAGTCACAGATATTAGTTAGTAGAATTGTAACCAAACCCAGGAAGAATCTTTATACACACGACTTCCATTCTTCTAAAATTAAAAAAAAAGTAAAAGAATGATGGAATGGTTGTCTCAGTTGAATGAGTGTTTTTGCTGAGAAATTCTACATATTTTTTGATTTAATCATCGAATTATAGGTTGACTTTTTTTATTCCTATTTTAAAAGTTAAATGTTTTAAATTTGGGGAGGATTTTGTCTATTTATTTATTTACTTATTTTTGGTGCTGGAAATTGAACATGTAGACTCAGGCTAACATGTGTTCTACCACTGAGCTACGTAACTAGTCTCAAATTACATTCTTTGGACAAGAAGAGATTGTTAGTAGTTCGAGGAGTTGACACCCCACTCTTGGTTGTAACTCTTAATATTCACTGTAATTTCCTAGGCTGATGTCACAGTGAACACAGGAGGATCATTTATTTTTCTTTTACATTATCCCTTTTTGTCTGCATGCCTTGCCTTGTCTAAGCAATATATGTTTAGCAGATACAGATAGGGATTTAATGGAGCACTAGGCTAATAGCTCTTGAAGTTACAATGTGAGAGAAAATAATCCTTCAGAACCTGTGTTCATCAGGTGGATCTTGTCACAAAAACCCTTGGTCATTGACAGTTACCATGAAAATGCCTGGTGTTGATCGCTGTCATTCATAGGATCTCACGCTATTGTTATACACAGGAAGACACGTTCCATTTCTCTGTTTCACAAGGGCACTTTAAGATTCATTCTATCTGAATGAGTAAAAGAATAGGTGAGTTGTTGAAGTAATGGGTACAGTCATAAGGACATAAGACTATGACAGCTAACTTCTACATCAGTCATTAAATATGTTCACATCAGTCATTAAATAATGGCACCTCATTTCCTGTGGGCCTTCTTAGACACTGTCGGACAACTTGAAAGAAACTTACTGCAGTTCAACCTTTTCGTGCTCGTCATGAAAGGAAATAGCACCTGGAGGTAGGGCAAAAAGGAGGAGATTGATGTGGAAATGTATTTTATCTCAGTAATTTGTGAAGATGTATAAATAGTGACATGTGGAAATTCTCTCCCTTTTCTTACACACATAAAAAGCCCACAACGTCAGGAACCTTTAACCTATACCCTAGAAGGCTAAAATCTCTTTTTAAATGTACATGTTTATTCTTGGGACATAAAACTTTTATCTCAATGATGGAGTATAAGGACCTCCAAGCAATACTTTTAAAATATTGATAATATTGGGCCACATATCACATTTTTCGTAGCATCATCTATTGAACTTACAAAAGAGTACTTATTTTTTGAAGTAATTTCCGACAGCACCACAGACCAGCACACCATCATCCTTCTGCATTACTGAAGACAAATCATTTCCAGGCACGTCTAACCAGACAAACTCGCCCATCTATAATAGTTATGAAGTCTATTAATAGCCTGGCATTTTATTTTCATTAGTTATAAATATCCTCTCCACTAACTGAGCAAGGCCACCTCTGACTGCAAAGAGTAACTTGTTTTGCTTGGGATAGCGCTACTGCTGCCTACAGAGGTGGAGTGAAGTGTCCCCTGATTAATGCGACAGGAAGGGCAACTAGGCCACCGAGGACACAGGTCCCAGCTCCTTTTAGGAGCTCATGAAGTGATGTTAATACGAATAGCATCACTGGGAAGAAACAGTTTCCTGATTCACTTCTGTCTCAGCGGTTGTCTCAGTCTCAGACTCTGAGGGATTTTTTTTTTCTTTTTTTTGTCTTTTTTGAGACAGGGTCTCGCTATGCAGTTCAGGCTAGCCTTGAGCTCACTTTTGTAGCCCAAGCTGGTCTCGAACTCGCACCGATCCTCCTGCCTCAGCCTCCCGAGTGCTGGGATTACAGGCGTGAGCCACCACGCCCGGCTCTGAGGGATTTTTAAAGCGTAAAAACCACATTGAGAAAGAATTGCTAAACATTTTTAAAAAACAAAAAAATCACTAAAACAAATCAAGCCATGCACATTATTATAATTATGAATACTTTATCATATATTCCACATGTCTGAAAAAAAAGTATAATGGTACCTTAGCTACGAACTTTTTTTTTTTTTTTTAATGATTTGGGGAAAGATGGCTGCACTTGTGTTTGTGTAGTGGGAATGGCTCTGGTCACATTTGTTACCTGATGAGGAGTTTCTAAAGGGAAATAAAATTTTACTGAACTCTTTTGTTGATGAACTGAACAGTCAGCAAACAGAAGCATTTTTGAGCTGAGGTACCATTCTGTTTATCTTTTTGATAGTTGTCTGTTTGAATTTCCTGATCATCTGAGCTTTCATCTCATCCACTACATTTGCAGGTCAATATCACTACTTTTAAGAAAGAAAGCATAGTTACAGGTAAAGATTTTTAAGACCCTTCGGTAAACATTCATTACATTTTTTTTTTTCAGGACCGAGGTTCGAACTCATGACCTTGCACTTGTCAGGCAAGCACTTGTGCCACGGAGCTATCTCCCCAGCCCCTCATTACGTTTTTTTTTTTCTTTAAAGCAGGAAATAACTGTGTCTTTGGAGTAGGCATCGAGTTTACTGGGAAGCTACATTCAGTGAATAATTTGCCCTTAAAATTTCTCAGTTGTTGGCGAAGAATTGGTTCATATTGCTGGGTATGTAGCTCCGTGGCACAGGGTCTGTCTGGCAAGCGTAAAGTACTGAGTTTGATTCCCAGGGCTCCCACCCACAAAGCAAAGAAAATTTGACCACATTGCCTTATAGTAACTTGTTTCAGCTTGATTTCTTCTGAATAGGACATATGATCAGAATTTTTTTTTAAAAAGCTACTTCAAGTACGTCTACTTTTATTGGTAATTGTACAAGGATAACTCAACAGCACATCCTCCTAATGCCACCTACTACTTACTCTTTTTGCAACTGAACTTTGTGTCCTTGAATCTTTAATCTACTTTCCCAGATTTATTTATTTTTTGGCATCAGAAATAATGAATGCCAGGGAATAAGTGACTTTCATGACCATAAAAATCAACTATGAAATCTGTAAATTGCTTCAAAATGATACTATTTTGGGTTCCAGGTCTGATTCAGCATCCCGCCGGTGAGGAAATTAGACCGTGGCCATTTCTCTGGGAAGATTCTCATATCTGGAGTAGAACATTGCTGAAGTTCAGCTGCAGGTCATGTCGTGAAAATTCACTGGACTCAATGCTGACTCCCCAAACAACAGGTAGTGTACTTTTCCTTGAAAATATTGAGTTTGCGTGGATAAAACTTTGACTTTCCTGGGTGCAGAGATCACAGTGCTTATCGTTATTTTCCTTCAACTGGAAATGACATCTGAAAATTATTCGATGTTCTCAACAATTTATCATGCAGGCTTTTCACTACCGGTCTCACAGTTTGCAAAGAGCTATCAGTTTCTCTGAAGAGAATAGCTGGTGTCAGCAAACTTTTATTAGAAGAGTGTGAGTATCCACTAGGGCCACTTCCAAGGATAGGAACTGGATAATGATAAAGCTTCAGACCTACCTTTGTATCGAAAATTACCATGAAACCCTAACTTTTTCAAGAACCCTGGTTATGAATTTTATAGTTCTTCCAGCATAAGTCAAGCCACCTAAGTGTAGCTAGATGTCCAGTGATACCTGACAGACCTTCAGAGTCAGGTGGACCCTAAAGTACTGCCTTGTGTTTCACACACTGGACACTAAATGCCTAGCATGTGTGCTGCACATAGTACCAAAGGGAGGAATATTTTCATTTTCACTCTCTTGTAGGACGAATTAGTTTTAGGAGTAGAGAGTGATGCTTCAGAATAAAGAAGTGAATATTGGGAAATATATGCAAATTATAGTTCTTGTAACATAATCTTCAACATCATTTGATGTTTGCATCTTTGAGCAAGATAACCTATTAAATCGCATGTTTATTACATACAAGACATCGAAAGATATTTCCCAACTGAAAATTACCAGCCTTGTTTAAATGATTTTCTTTTCTGTATCTGGAATTTAAATGTCCTTCAATGCTTCGTGAAGAGACTAGGGTTAAACATTTCTATTTCTTTACATGTCATGTATAAACTCAGTTGAGGTGAGTCCCGAGACAAGTGTTTTTGTTACAATTCACTCAGAAACTGTCAAATATATCGCATGATAGGCTATGCCAGCGTCGAAATCCTTTCTTGCTGTTTACCTGTTACACATATAAATTATGTCTTCTCAATAGGGTACTTGTTGCCCGGATTCTGATGTATACCTTAAAGCTTTTCCCAATCTTCTTTAAGCGACACACTTCCACCTGAGCATGAGCTGTACGCCATCATCCACTCATGTAGAGCCTCCTTGCCATGGGTGGTCCAATACCCAGAGGCCACTCACCGCCACAGGCTAATTTGGCTTCTCCTAGGACCATGTCTTTTCTTGGGTGGCCAAACTATGGTGTCTCCTGAGAAATCAAGCTGAAGCTCAAACTGCTTTAATGCTTCATTTCCTAGTATGAGTGAGGAGAGTTCTTGACAACAGCTCAAAGAGAGCAGAAACTCAAAGACCTGAGGAATCTAGAGGTGAATGCATGCTTTTAAGGGTTGCAGAAGGCTAATGTCACAATGTGGGATTTTTCAGCCTTCGGGAGTTGATACGATTTTTGCTTGTTATTATCTATGAAATGCTTATTTCCCTCTTTCATGTGATAATAATAAAAAAATAATGGGATGCACTTGTGCCTATTGTTATCCCGGTGGCCGTGTAAAAACAACCTTGATGGGTTTTGTTGGCAAGCAGCCAGCTTGGTAACATACCCACTAGTTTTCTGGCAGTGCCTTTCCCCGCTTTTCCCAGAAGACATTGCTTGAGCAGCTGGAGTCGCTGGGATTTGTCTGGATCTGGCAGTGCGTTTAAAGCAGCACACTTCGAAGGCTTGCTTCAGGGCCTTCAGGCCTTGCTAGCATTTAGCATAATTTAGGGACAGTCTTAGCACATTCAAAATTGGTGACATATTCTAGATGACACCCTAGAGACCAGAAGGAACGAACACCATTTCCAAACTAGGTTCCCGAGTAGGAGGGAAGCTGGTGCAGACTGGAGCCTCTGGGACACCACAGCTGGACCTGGACCGTGGTGGAGAACTGAGTGCCTGGAGCAGGCTGCTTTGTGCTCCCTCCTCTGTCCTGCGGAAATTTGCTTTCACTCTATGATAATCTGGGTGTCCGAAGGAATTAATGGAGTTTCCACTTGTTTTGAAATAGATGAGACACTGTCAGAGTTTGAATCTGTGATCTGAAAAGGAAGATTAATTATTTCCCATCTTTAAACAAAAACCAGCCCGGAATATTAATGGGTGACATTTGTTTCTTTTGCTAAGCCTGCCATTACCAAAGTACCCCACACAATGTGACTTAAATAGTAAAAATCTGTTGGCTCACATATCTCGAGCTGCATGTCCAGGATCAAATTCATGAATGGTTCTTCCGAGGGCCAAGGGACAATCTGTTTTAATCTCTGTTGGCTTCTAGGGTTTTGCTGGCAGATTTTAGTGCTCCTGGGCTTAAGGACGCACTGGCCTTCACATTGCTTCACATTGCTGGCATTTTCCCTGCATGCTGGTCTGTCTTCAGACAAACGGTCCCACATAAAAGGCCTGTCTGCTAGCTGGAGGGAGGTTCCAGCAGTCAGTCAGTTGGTCCCACATGCTCTGAGATGCTGAGATGAGGACCTCCTCAAGTGAATTTGTGCAGGAGGGGTGAGATGCCTCCCACAGCAGCATTGTTAATAAATACGTTCATGTTGGTGCTCTAATTTGAACTCACGGTGCTGATCTTCCCAATCAGTAAAAAAAAAAAAATAAAATAAATACTGTTTTCTGGCAGGAAGCACAGCCTCGACCTACCTACATGGACCCAGAAACAAGTCAGGGAGGCAAGGAATCGAATGGAAACCAAACAAATGCACCTTCATTAACGAATGAGAGCGGGTATTCAATTTAAAAAGAAAGCAAGTGTGATAAACTGGGAAAATCATATTACATTCAACACCCCTTCTTTTTTCTGCTGCTATTTCTTTTTCCTTTATTTATTATAGGCTCTACAAGGTCTTCCTACACAAAAGGGGCTCCTAGTGAACTTCCTGTTTTCAGCCTCCCAAGCACTGAGATTATAGGCGAACGCCACCACACTTAATCTCAGTGGCCATCTCAGTGTACCCTGGGGGTGAGGGCAGCATGGCGTACTTTGTGCCTGCCTAAACAGGTGTTCTTCTGTTGCCATTTCTGACTTGTTGTTAGATCTTTGAAATTTAAGTGATAAGTGACTATTGCAGTGTGCGATCTCCTTCCCTTAAAAGATGATCACTCCTATTTCACAGTTTCAAAAAGCATGAGACAAAAGAAAACAAATTGGATCAGCAGTCTAGGAGTGACCTCTGGCTCAGTCATTACCACCTGAGATCCACAAGAGCGTGCATCAGGTAACCCGCTCTCCTGAGCGGTGTACGGCATCCAAGGGCTTTGACTCCCGCTCACCGGGAGGCTGAACACCAGTCCATGAGAATACTGTGATCTTAGAATGTTACTGGCCTTCTCTGAGTTCCAAATTCTACACCTAGGAAAAGAGGATAATGATAATACTAACTTCACAGCCAACTCAGGAAGAAAGTAATAATATCATTTTCTGGAGGGCAGGCACTCAGCATACACTCTGTTAATATTCAAATCATTTTTTCAGGCAGCAACACCGCTCTTTCTACTTAGCATCTTTAGGTGAAAAGGTTCCCTGTGAGTCAAGTATTCAACATAATGATTTACCTATCTATATCTGTCTTCTCTCTACCAGCTCTCTCTATCTACCTATCAATGATCAACCTGCATCTGTGTATCCATTTATCTGTATCTCTGGGAGAGACACTCGAACGTTTATAGTTAGCCCATTTTCAAGTATTCTTTAGAGCTTGCGGCAAATAATTATCTCTCTTGAGTCATCATGATGTCTTGATCAAACATGGCATGCTATGTATAGGATATCATAAATCACCCCATAATAAAATTTATTTACAGTGAAAATTGATTGCAATGAAAGTGCAAAGTTTTAGGCAGATGAAAGATTTTCTTGAAGTCAATGGGAGTGATTTGGCGAGAGACTTTGATTTTCACAGCTGAAGAATAGAAAATTGCTGAGGGAAGGTTTCTTTGTAGACAGACATCTAGGCAAAAATAATAAAAGTTCTTTGGAGAAATTGGTGATTATATATATATATATATATATATATATATATATATATATATATTGTGTGTGTGTGTATTTTAGGGAAGGATGTACAGAGTGTTCAGGATCTCACTATTAGATCAGACTCCAGGTGATCCCCTTGTTTAAAGAATTTTTAAAAATTTTAAAAAATTTTTATTTATTTATTTTTTCTTGTTTCAGAACTCCTGTTTGTTTATTTATTTATTTTTATGGCCAGCTCAGCCTGCCCTGAGGGCAGGGCTGGTGCAGAATGTGGCGCCGGGGATCAAACCACGGTCCCTGTAGCCGCCTAAGCTTTCCTAAGCAGGCACTTTAGACCACTGATCCATCCTGCCTGGCACGATCTGCCTGTTTACAGCCTCCCAAGAGGTGGGATTACAGACGTGTGCCACCGTGCCCATTGTCCATGGCTGTCTCAGTATGCCACAAGGGGTGCTTTATTTCATTGAGCTATTTGCCTAGCCCTGTTTTAAATATTTTTCAATGATCATCTTTCTGATTGGTCTCTGAGAGTTAAGTAATAGGTTACCAGATGCCACATATTTTTGTAATTTTGCATAAGATAATAAACTTATTATATCTCAC
The DNA here is from genome assembly GCA_004027025.1 of Myocastor coypus. NCBI lineage: Eukaryota > Metazoa > Chordata > Mammalia > Rodentia > Myocastoridae > Myocastor > Myocastor coypus. Next base: position 51,981 of record PVJA010008661.1, read on the forward strand.
CTTATATTTTAGGACCATAATTATTTGTCCACAAACATGAAGTAAATGAAATCATTTTTGTAATTATTTTCATACATAAATCTTAAATGTAACTATGAAATTATGTATCTTGATTCGAATAGATTAATTTTAATGCTATATTTTTTTTTCTGGTAAGTTCAGAGAAAGAGGACTGTATGTTGGTTATTTCACAAGTCATAACTTTTTTTTTTTTTTTTTTTGGATCCATAGATCTAGGATATGCGTTACTCTACGGTTTGTGTCTTATGTCTCCCCGAAAGCCTCATGCAGCGATGGGGCAGAGTTTGTGACTAATCTGGGATCCAGTGCAGGAATTATGAGTGTAGTGCTACACTTGTCCTGTGGTGGATAGTCTGGATACAGTACAGGGCAGGGAGAGGTTTGCTCGCTGCTGTCCCGGCTCCTCCTTCCTTTGCTCTTGCTACTTCGCTCTTTTCCTCTCACCATGAGCTGCTGCCTTCTGCAGTGTGCCACTCTGCCTTGGAGCCAGCTGAGCATGGGCCGAAACTCCACTAACTGTGAGCTAAATTGACCTCTCTTCCCTTAATTCATGGTGTCAGGTACTTTGTCGGAGTAAGGAGAGAAAAGTCATAATGGAAACAATTACTATAATACATTTGTTTACACTATATTTCTGTAGGAAGAGATTCCACATGGCCAAAAAGTTATGCTAGTTTGCAAGAGATCTACTTTTCGTTTAACTTTGATTTTTAATGCTTTATGCTTGCAATGCATGATTCTGTTGCTTGTGGGGAGTTGGTGCCTGTATGGACACATCTGAATTAGTTTTTCCTTGTTCTTTTTTTTGGCTCCTTCGCTTTTGAAAAAGAGCTATGCTCCTGTTACCTATTATCTATTTTTGCTTTTTTGCTATTTTAGGTTTCTCATACAATAGAAACCATATTAAATCTTGATAATTTCCTCCAACTGTTGAGTTGAATCAAAAAGATTTCTTTGTTTATTTTTAATTTGCTTTAAATAATACTAGATATAAGAACTTAGGGTAATATGCAGTATGAATACCAGCAACTTTGGCATTAGTAATCCGATTTTTAAAGCTGCTCCAGTCTCATTTAACTTCAATGGAAAACAATTTTGATGACTGCAAGATAATGTTATTTAAGAATAAGTTAATGGAAAAACCTGCTTATTGGTAAATTTTATTTTTAATACATAATATTTTCAATAGAATACCATATGTCTATGTTTATGCTACTGCCCAAAGACTTTGTAACTTTTAAAAATTTTCAAGTGTTAAATGAAAATAAAAATATTCCATTATATGCATAATTATAATTGACTACATGTGCCTCTTGTGGAGTTTTTTTCTAAGAAATCAGTGTTTCTGATCCAGCATACAATATATATTTCTTACTTTTTATTATCCCATTGCACAGAAATAATGTTCTTACTTAAATATGTGTATGCTTAGGCATTTTGCATTAGTTTCTCAGATTTGCCATGGTAACTTACAACAAACTGGGTAACTCAAGCAATAGCGATTTTTGTTTTTCTTTCAGATTTGAGAAAGAATTTTGTGAGGTGATCAAACACTGACCCTAATTCAGAATGACCTCATCTTCCTGATAATCAGCATATTTCAAAATAAAGCCAGGTAGCCATGGACTTATTAGGGACCTATTCAATCCAATAGATCATATATTTATTTATTGTTAGTAAGCCTATAACAATTCATAATGTTGATTTAATGTGCCTTCAAATTAACTTAAATCATACACCATGTTATTTTGCAAAATATGTTTTAAAAATTAGGCAAATCCATATGTGCCTTGGATTCTCATAATCATATTTTAATAAGACAGGTTATTAGTCCAATATCTTAATGATAAAATTACAGCATAAAATTTTGTTACGTATGTTAGTACAGAGTCTGCAGGGTCTCAGTATGTAGATAGAACTCTAGTGATCTTCCTGTTTTCACCCTCTCGCGTGCTGGGATTACAGGCTTGTGCCACCATGTCCAGTCTCAGCTGCTGTCTCAGTGTGCCCCAGGGGCAGGGCTGGCAGGACATGCTGGAGATTGAATCCTGGTGTCTGCCTCTGCCTCAGCAGGTGCTTGAGTCCACTGAGCTATTTGTTTGTATTTTACATCTTTTTATTTATGTATTATTATTACTGCTATTGTTATTATTATTATTACTATTATTATTATTATTGTCAGCTCAGCCCGCTCTGAGGGCGAGGCTAGCATGGCATGTGGTGCTGGGCATCAAACCGCCGTCACCTGCACCTGGCTAAACTTGCCTAAGCAGGCACTTTAGACGGCTGAGCTGTCTCGCTGACCCATAGCGCACAACCTTTGTGCTTGCAAATGACATCGTCATTATGTCTCTTTCTAGAAATATCCAGTGGAGTTAACAACCACAAAAAAAGATAGATAAAACAAGATAAGAGCAGTTGTTCTTTTTTTTTTTTTTTCTAAAAACAGGGCACCAGGCTTTCTAGTCTTCTGTATATTTATACTGGAGCTGTGAGACAGAATTCTCACAAGAGAAGTGTGGTAGCTTATTAAACAGCTCCTTTCCCTCTCAGTTCTTTATCTCCACACTCGGTAGCAATAGATTCTAAGATACAAGAATTGCAGAACTTTTAGCAGATTGCGGAGAGGTAAGGAGCAATAAATCAGGGTTCTGAATCCAGACAATGGAAAACAACAGCGTGGGCATGGGCCAAGGAGCTATCACCGGGTTGGCACCTCCTTAGAGACTCCTACATATGTTGTGCTTAAATCAGTAAGATTTCTGGAGTTGCAAGACCTTTGCTTGTACAGATTCACACACCGGCCATGTCCTAAGAAAAGTTCAGATGACTTAAAAAAAAAAAAAAAAAAAAAAAAACAACCAAAAAAAGCAAAAAAACTCACACCGAAACCTGGAGAGATGGGGATCTGTTGACAAAACATATGGACCATGGCCTACAACTTGGGCGACAGATCCTGTTTTTACTTAACCCGCATGTCCAGGAGAAATGAAAAGGAATTCCGTGCCCGTGCCCTGGCTACTGTTGATGTGTTTGTGAATGAAAGGTGAGTCCAGTAATGAACCGTGTGAAGCCCCAAAGGGCAACGAAAGAGTAGAGAGAAGCCCAGAAGGAGGGTGACTTCCGGAGATGGAAAAGTCTGCAACCTCAGTAGCCTGAATAACACCAAGTGGAAATGAACTTTTTATTATTACTATTTCCCCAATAAAATGTCTGTGCCCTTTCTTAGCTGAACAAAATTACGGATATTGAAGCTGAAAGTCACTACTACTGACTTTCCAAATTTTGAAATATTTCCTTCCTTTTCATTTTCAGAGTCTCTTTCTTCTAGGACTTCTTTCACACATTTTTTGTTATTTCCTTGGAGGGCTGTATGGTTAGCTTCTTCAAATGTTTAACTTGCAAATCAATTGATTTGTTGAGGATTTTTCTTTCTTTTTGTCTTTTTTCAATCACGATGGCTCTGTTTTTCACTTACAGCACTTCTGCCTAATTCACTCCACACATGCTCATCCTGTTTTCACTGTATCTTTTGCAGGCACTTCTTGAAAACTTATTTTAAAAACCTGGTCAATGTTACTTTTCATATTATTTGAATTATTGTGTTATTTCAAAATTTAAATATGCTTGAAATATGTTAATGTCTTCTTACTTTCATTTATACTTGAAATTCTCTTTGGTTTCATAATACTTGCCCTTGATTTTTTCCCCCCATGGGGGAAATATATTTGTCTGTGAGTATTTGCAACCGATTTGATGAAGTGTTATTTTAGATTGATTTTGGTTTCCCTGAAGAATCACCAGCTTTCTAAAACAAGAATTGGCACCTTAATTTGTCATCACAGATTTTGGTTAGAACAAATTCAAACCTTCACCTCTCCACAGAGTCATGAAAATATACAATTTCCTGTGCTGTTTGGTTTGGTTGATAAAGAAACATTGAGACTTCCTGGTGTTGATTCTGGTCTTACATGCCTGAGATTTTCTAATATATTTACTGAGAATTGAGTGTTTTGTTGCTAATGGCTGCAATTTTTGCAGATATCTTGCTTTCTCATTTTTTTCCTGTGGGTCCGCTGAAGGTCCTGTCTACTATTGTCTCTGAGAGATCGTAAACCAACCAAAGTTTTGAGGCCTTCACTATTGTACTAAAACCTGATGAAAACACTTCATGTAGAAAGCTATGTAAAATCACTGTGCGTATTCAGTGAAACATGACAAAGATTAAACTCCACATACTACTCTGAAGGGAATACTACTCTTTTCCTGGAGGTGCCACCTTTACTATGATATATTTTGAATTGGTTGAATTTATGGTGTACACACACCTACACAAGTTAAGTTATCAGTGTCAATACAGCTTTTGAGCCATAGTCCTGTTCTTTCATGACTACCAATGTATTCATGGCAGACATGGTCTGAAAATTGGATTTTTCTCTGTCTTTTTCCTAGGGGGGAAAAAAAAAACTTTCTATTGAATTGTGTCCTCCTTACCAGTTAAGGGAGACATATGGAAAATGTAGGTGAGGACTAACTTTTGATACTATTCAATACTTCAGCCAGACTTGTTTCCTCATCAAGGGGCTGAATCAGGTGCTCATGAAAGGACTCATATATCATATCAAGGATAAAACCCTGTCTGGCATCTGGGAGACGCTTGATCACCTATACTATAAGTAATTAATATTTCTAGCTAATGCTGTTTTGATCTCTTCCTTTTACCTGCCATTAAACTAGTCAAGTCTGAAATTCACATGACCATTTTGAAAAATTTAAGTCTTGCCTTTTATTATTTATTGAACTTAAGGCTTATAAATTTGTATGATTCTTCAGAGCCCACTGCTATAAAATGTGGGCATGTGAATGCAAGCTTTTTGGGCTATTTTACTTTTATAAATGTTTTAAATATTGAGCTGTTCTGAAATAATTAACTGACGGATCATTTCAAAACAGTTTGATTACTTAACTTTCTTGCAATTATGCTATCCTGAATAACTGGTGAAGTTTAAATTATGAATTTGTTCACAATTTTTATATTTTTAAGAAATCACAATGCAGTGGCGCCTCCATCCATGGAGTTTCTTCATTCCACGACTCTGGGGATGGTGGTTTTCCTCACTTGATGCTGAGTCCATGCATGGAAGTGAAATTTTGCCCAAAGTTTCCATTTGTGAAATGAATTGTTTACAAACAGAGATGTTCAATCATAGTGTTATTGTATTTATTTCCCAAAGCAAGTGAGTAGAACAAATTAAATCAGGAAAAGGAACTTTTACCTTAAATATCAGCACTTCTGTGTATGTTGGGTTTTATTTTGTATTTCTTTATTTATTTTGGAACAGGAAATAGTACTCAGGACCTTACACTTGCTAGGTAGATGCTTGTGCCACTGAGTTATATCCTTGGCCCTTGTTGTTAATTTTAATGCAGATAAACTAAGACAACTATAAGTTGTATTCAAGATATAAATTTCACTTAACTCAGGGCCTGGACATTTTATTTCATTTCAGTTATAATTATTGTTTGCTGAGTTGCAGAAGAAAGTGATGTAAGAAAGGTAAAGTACTACCTGGTATTAAAAGAGGAATATTATTTCTTTGAATTGAATCATCCAAATCACAAGGCACAAAGAGATATTATCTAAAATTTGCTTTCTTGTTGTCTTCTGTAAGAGAGGTAGAGTATTTCCGTGTTTGGCCCATTGCAATACGTACAAAATAATTTATTTTAAACTATTGTGATTTTTAAAGTAGTTTCCACAGAAAATGGGCTCTCTTAGTATTCTATTTGAGTCACTGAAGAAATTATAAGAGAAATGAAGGAAAGATACTCCTTGTTAGACCTTTGAATGTGGTAATTTACTAAGATAATCTTCAAAATTGGCAAAAATCAAAAAATTTTCAGGCTCATCGATGGATTTTTTTCTGATGAATTTAACTTCATTTCAATGACTTACAAGATTGTAGAATCCTACCTACCCTGTTTAGTATTATTTCTGAATGTGTATATAAAAATAATCTGATCTACAGAAGTAATTTCCAAGGCTGAAACATTTTTCTGGAAAACAAAGTTCATATTTTTCAATTCATTGTACATCAGGTTGGATCTAAAAAGTTAAAACTTTTTACATGCAAATTGATGTTAAAATATAAAAATCTGCAGGATAAAATTGGATAAACACAGTTTTATTGCCTTAACTATACAGGTTCTAGAACATCTGTGTTTTAGTGATTTGAATTTTTACTTAAATATAGACATGAAAGGATGCGTGCCACCATAGATCGTCAGAGAAGTGAACAGTGAAAGATAACGTGAGAACAGTGCACACTGACCGGCAAAGCACTTGTAACACAAAACGCTGACGAGAGTGAGATGTAGTAGGAAAAAAATTCTAATTACTGACAGGTTATAAAGTGGTACAGTGGCTTTCAGAGACCTCTTGGTATTACCTTACCAAAATAGCCATGTTTTTACTATACCATGTATCAGTCATATCTCTTCTGTATTTGCCAAATGAATGGCAAACTTTCTTCTACACCAAACCCTGCACAAAAATCTGTACAACAACTTTTGTCATAATTGACAAAACCTGGAAGTAATTATGATGTCGTACCACAGTAAATGTTTAAACCATAGTCTGTCTTGATAATGGCATATTATTGAATGTTAAAAGACAGAGATCTATCAAGCTGGCTGGGGAGAAAGCTCAGGTGTCTAATCTAGCTGCTTATACTGGATGTGGTGGAACATGCTTGTAATCCCAGGGCGGGGGAAGCTCAGACAGGAGGGTTGCTATGATTCTGAGCTGTGTATCAAGCTATGGAAAGATGTTGGGGAAGTTGAATTTCCCACTAAAAAAGTGAAATGTAAGCTAGCATCAGCCATTATGGGAATCAACTTAGGGTTAACTATCCCCTTTCCAGATATATTCTGCCAGAAGCTTAAGGCATCTTACTTTGGTGTCCCACACATACTAGTATTTATAACGGCTAAATCAAATCCTGGAAGCAGCCTATGTGTTCATTGACAGATGACTGAATAAAGTAAATGTGATATCTGTATCTGCTGGAGTACTACTCAGCTATAAAGGACAAAAACCGATCCATCTTTAGAAAAATGAATGTATACCTCGAAAATATTGTGTTACGTGAGAAAAATCAGGCACCCAAGCTTGCAAACTATCTATCTCTCCTTTGAGTAAGCCAAGTACAAATGAACTGAAGAGGAAAGGAAGGAAAGAAGACAAAAATGAAGAACAAGAAGGGATAGTAACAGAATGGAGATGGATCTCTGCAGGATGTGATCTCACACAGGGGACCAAGGGTGAGGGTTGAGGGGCGAGTGCAGGAAAAGAGCTAGAGTGTGCATAAGTCATGTGTAGGATCCCAGAAACATCAGTGCATGCTAAAGAACCATAATCCTGAACTAAGCTCAAGAATGTCGACCAGAATGGAAGAGGGAAAGAGGAGAGGAAAGACAGATGAGAAGAGAAGGAATTGAAAAGAAAAGAAACAAGTAAGCCGGGCGTGGTGGCGCACGCCTGTAATCCCAGCACTCAGGAGGCTGAGGCAGGAGGATCAGTGTGAGTTCAAGACCAGCCTGGACTACAAAAGTGAGCTCAAGGCCAGCCTGAACTGCATAGTGAGACCCTGTCTCAAAAAGACAAAAAAAAAAAGAAAGAAAGAAACAAGTAAGAACACGTGCCTTGTCTTCAAGATGACTCTAAAATGTAAATATTGCTAATATATCCTAGTGAAGAAAAAAAAATAAACAAGATAAACTGCAGATACTTGATGGTCCATTTTTTATGAAATTTTTCTACTTCCTTACAAACACCGAACTGTTAGTGTTGATCAACACATAGCCTTCTTTCTGTTTCGGTTTGTTTTATTTTGCTTTGAATATAACTATCCCCAGCCCTCATGTCTCCTGTCCTCTTTCTTTCTTAATGCTTTGCATTGGGAGTACTGTTCATTATTTTCCACAATATCATTAAGAAATAGATTTATGATAAGGAATCTCAATGTTGACAGTATGAATAAGTAGGTAGATAAAGGTTGGTCAGAGTTTGTAAAGAAAAGTGGTTGGGCACTAGCTCTGGAGAGCAGGTATTGCTATTTACAAACTTCATGTAGATTTTCAGTGCTGAATGCTACAGATTTTAACCACGATTTTCTTTCAAGTTAACAAAGTACAACTTGGGAAATTTATATGAAAGACTATAAAGGGAAGATTGGAAGCTGGAGCTATAGCTCAGCTTCATAAGCACCTGTGTCACAAGCACAAAGTCCAGAGTTTGGTCCTCAGTATTGAGAAAAGAAAGCAAGGTAGAGGTCTACGATTCTGAGCAAGAATCAGGTTTCTGGGTTGCTTCCTGACTCCCAGTGTTGTGTTTTGCTTACTAGTGAAAATCACATTTCAGTAGTGATTTCTCATCATCTCTAACCTGAATCCCTTTATAACTTTAAGTTTCACCATTCCGCTTTCATTCTGAGAGTTATAGAAGAAGCAGCCAGAAAGGCAGCTTGAAAACTCCTTGGCTTTAAACACACCCTCTGCTGTGCAAGCCAAAGGAGAGGCTGACCAGCTTCCTTTCTGAACGCTAAGTAAAAACAAACTAAGATTTGTAGCACGTGTTTTAGCAGCAGGGATGCTTTGTTCCAGACACGTGTTTTCGTAGGGAGAGTGAGTAGATAAAGTTACTAGAGTAATTTTGAACAGAAGGCATAGAAAGTATTGGAAATTAGTCTTGGTTACTTTTCTCTCATTGTTGGGCAAAATATCTGATGCCCGACATTAAGGAGAGAAAGGTTTATTCAGCTCTCAGTTTGTACGTTGTAGTGTTGCCTTCGTGTGAGAACCTAAAAGAGAAAAAAAGAAAGGAATCTGAAGGGCACAATAGATACCAGGGAAAGGGAATGACCTTGTCCAAGAGGAAGGAGTTACTGAGCTGAAGAGAAGGACAGGAGGGGGAGTGGGGAAAGAGACTTGTCTGTGTGTGTAAGCAGGACGGTCTGGACAACTGTCCTGTGTGTTTCTGCTGGTCTATAGAAAATAGCAGATAATACTTAATTTGTTCTGTTTCCTTTTTTTTCAATTTTTTTTGTACCCTTTCTCTTTGTAATTTCTTGTATATTTCTATTTTTTTTCTTCTTCTTCCAGTTTTACATGCATATATCTGGTAATAGGAGTAACTGGCTGGAAGACATCACTATACATCAGAACACATATGTGAGATTCCTGTTACTTTGTTAAGTGAAATTCTGTACCATTTCCAATTGTTTTCTGTTTTAATTTTAATTTGTAGTCTTAAAAAAGGGAAAAAAATAAATAACTCAGAGTTTGTGGAGTCTCCAGTCCATATTTAGCTGGCTCCAAGGCCGAGTGGCACACAGCACAAGGCAGCAGTTTGTGGAAGCAGAAGACAGCAGAGTAACAAGAGCAAAAAGGCAGGAGCAGTGGCAGAGAACAAGCATCTCTCTCCCTTTATTTCGTTTGACTGTCTGCCCCAGCGTCGCTGTCGCACTCACACCCACAATCCCAGCATCAGATTGTGAATTAGTCGTAAACTCTAGAAGCTGATTCCCCACGACTGCCTGAGGCTTTGAAGGGACATCTACATGCAAATCGTAACAGATGTAAATTTTAGTAGCATATTACTTGTAAATTAATTTACAATCTTAAACATGAGATAGAATTACATATTTTTTTCTTTGTTTCCTTTTTTTCTTTTTGTGTGTGTGTGTGTTTTAAGGAAGCCTCTACATGGTGTTCAGGGTCTCACTACTAGATTGGATCAGAGTGATGCGCTTGCTACAGCCTCCCAAGTGAGCTGGGCTTACAGGTGTTTGCCACCATGTTCAGTCTCAATTGCCCTCTCAGCACGTCCTGGGGGTGCGACCTGCACAGCAGTCCAGAGGATTAAACCACCCAACCCCTGCACTTTCTTGTAGGCACTGAGATGTTTGGCTGGCCTGAGAGTTGTATTTTGTTTTTACTCAGTTTTCCTAAATAAAACATTGATTAAAATTGGCTTGAAATATTAAAAAAAAATTAAAAACTTTCCAGTGCTTTTGAGATACCAAAGATTTTTCTTTGTTAAGGAGAATGAAAAGTGATCATAGAATTGTTAATAATAATAATAATAACAATAACAATATAGTCGTCTACTATGCAGCTACCATGTCATATAACCTCTGATTTTGCTTATATTCAGGTATTAGTGAGTAGTTTTTAAATACATCTGGAAGACTCTCTTGGAGTAAATCAAAAGTTATGTAAGCTTTTAGAGCATAATCTAGAAGTACATGATTAGAATTATAATATAAAACAAAAGCAAAAGAAAAATAACAACAACAATGAAGGAAAACAAATAAAAAATATAGGAAATGCTGCTATGATTTAAAATGATAGATTGTCAAAAATTTACTCCTAAATACTATATTTAGTAAGCTGGACATTTTAGTAATGACACTCAAAGATACATAACATCATAAAACAAATAGCCAAATGAGATACTGAGATCCAAACATAGTACATGCACATTAAATGAAAAGTGTTTAAGCCCTCAATTAGAAGGAAGAAGTATTATTAAACCTGGAAGCAACATCTCCAAGTATGCTGTCTGAAAGAAATTTAACTTAGCCATAGAGACACAATAGACTGTTCTTACAAGATGGGAGATGTACTACCACCATGATGACATTAATAGCAGACAAAGAAAATTCTGAGTCAAAGAATAGTTCATATCTAAAAAGAGTCCCTTCGTAATGATAAAAGGGCTTAGGTTATAAAAGTGTATGTCATCCTGAATGTTTATTGAACTGTAGAATTTGAAGTTGTATGCAGTAAAAAGCAGTAGTAACACAAGGAAGGGCGGGGGCAGGAAACTGCACAAGTCCATTCAGAAGTTGCAGTAGCTGTCTCATTACACAGGACGACAGCCAGGAAAGGAAGTAGGGAATATGAAAGACGGAGGCATTCTCAATCAACATTGCCTAATTGACATTCATAGAATGTTTCTACAAAAAAGCTAATTATATATTCTTTACACGTACATACAGGCCATTTATCAAAGGAGACAAATCATTAACCATAAAAATAAGTCCTAATATATTCTAGAAGGACCTGAGTCATGCAAAATACATCTCACAACCATATTGTAAAAATCCAGAAATGAATAATAAAAAGTAAAAGACTCACTGAATATTTGGAAATTAAGTAGCACAGTCCTAAATAATTCATGGGACAAAAAGGAATCAAAAGGGAAACAAAAGGAATTTTAAATGCAATGAAAATCAAATCAGAACATAGTTATATCTGTGATTTGTATAATATAGTACCTGTGCAATTGGTAGCCTCAAATACATTATGCATATATGATGCATACCTAAGTATGTATGTCATATATCTCTCTGTGTCCAACACATGGACTTAAATTAGTGACCTCAAGTTCACCTTTAAATATCCTAGACAACAAAGAACAAATTGAATGTAAAAGAAGTGAAAGCATAAACGTAAAAAAAAAAAAAAAAAAAAAAAAAAAAAAAAAAAAAAAAAAAAAAAAAAAAAAAAAAAAAAAAAAAAAAAAAAAAAAAAAAAAAAAAAAAAAAAAAA
>PVJA010008662.1:0-63583 GCA_004027025.1 Myocastor coypus
CAGTGGGCCACCAGTGAAGCTTGAGATGTTGGAGGCTATTGAATCTAAGCCTAATAAAGCTCATCTCACCAATCTAGCTCTGCGTTCCATGCATTGTAATTAAGGATTTTTTTTTTCTTGCTGGGTGGTCATGGGCAAGTCGAGGCAAGACCTGTATAACAAAACATTCTTTTTTTTTTTTTTTTTTTTTTTTTTTTTTTTTTTTTTTTTTTTTTTTTTTTTGATCTTCCAGGGTCAGATCCCCTCAGGATTAAGTTTGAGACCATAGACAGTACTTTGTAGAACTGTTGTTAGTGTCAGCCTTCGGGACGAGTCACGGCCATTGCTTGGCCATTTTGCTTTCTGTGAAAGCCTTTTCTAATTTTTTTACCAATAAATTTCATTCAATTCTTCTTTCATTTGTATAAGTGAAAATTTATAGTATTATAGAGTATTTGATATATAAAAATGATTTTTGTTAAAGTGTTTTCTTTTTTTATCTTACCTGTGAAGAATCTAAAGTTTTATTCTTTATTACAGTTCCTCATGAGAGCTATTCTAGAGCCCACATTGGAAGTCAGAGGACAAAATGAAAGGGACAGTGTAGGAAATGGAGAGGGAAAGAGGTGTGAAAGCTAGACTAGAAGAGAATGCAAGTTGGAAAGAAAAAGATCAAGGTTCCTCCTTGGTAACATCCTAGAGTGAAATCATGGAGGAGTGGATTACATAGAGTGGGTAGGGAGCACATGGAAAATCATATGTAAGACACTGAGTGGATAGATAAATACAGGACAGATGAGAGATAGATAGTTACATAGATGGATGGACAGACAGATAGACGTAGATGGTGAGAGTTGGTAGAGTGACAGACAGACTTAGATTCAAGAAAAATCTGTGAAAAATGATTCCAAAGTCTGTAGCTTTAAGGCTGAATTAACAAATATATACTGGGGATAAAAATCAAGTCCAGGTAGGCAAATAAATGGTATCATTTTGCCTTTGGTATTCTCCATGTTCACAAGCTTACATTTTAAACAGCATTGAGACTTTGGAACTTCATGCACACTTTGTGTTTCTCCACAATTTACAATTATACATCACAGCCCAAGTAATAAGAGAGTCTGTTGCAGCAAATCACAGAAGTAATGGAAAAGATATCAGGAATATTTTATGGCTGTGGAAGTTCAGATGAGATTTCGTGAACACATTCCATGAATCAAGTTGTGCTGTGGGCCTTCCACGCTGCATCACAAATGAGCTTCCATGAGCATTAACATAAAGCCTGTATCCTGCCCTGTTTAGCAATGGTTTCAAGTAGAAAGTCAGTTCTCACTTTGTCAACATTTGACAACAGAACAGAGTCTGACGAAGGAGTGGTATCAGAAGTGTACATGCACACCTGGAAATGTGTGCTCCAGCGCATCCAGGTCCCTGGCAATCCCAGTGCTGAAATGGTCAGAAGAGGACTGAAGAGTATGAACAGCAGAGTTTGAAAGTCCCTGGGTGGTCAGGGTTCTTCTAGAACATTAGCATTCAAACTCAATGATAGCATCAACTGCAGAAAGGATCTGTTTTCCTTTTGAATGTTTGTTAGTTTGAATTGGTTGAAATCCTAACTCCCAAGGCAGTGGGGCTTATAATCTCTTGTTAACATATGCTCATAAAAGAAAAGCAAATAGTTGCGGAAGGACTGTAGTTCATTTTAAAAAGAAGAAAAATAAGAAAACACAGCCAGGGAGATAGTTTAGTGGCATAAATGCATTCCTGGGAAGTGCAAAGATCTGAGTTTGATACCTCTTCTCCCAGAGCTGATGCCGTGGCCATCAGGGCTTGTCCTGGAGTCCTCGCTGGACTGTTTTTCCTTAAGATGCTTTCTTAGTTGATTTCTATAAGTTTTTGTATCTTATTTGAAGTCTTACAAAAACCACAATATGCCTTTAACATACATGTGTTTGATCGAATGTGTTGACTTTTTTCTTTATTCTTGATAGAAGTGAAACACAAATGCTAGTTATTATTTACCTGTTCACTCTAAGATATTAATAGTAGAGCATTATTCTTTTCTTTTTTTTAATTTTATTTTTAATGCATTTGGTATAGGGTCTCACTATGCAGCTCTTGCTTTCAGCCTCCCCAGTATTGGGATTACAGGTGTGCATTATTACCACACCTGGTCTCAGTGGCTCAGTGTGTCCAGGGACTGGGACAGGGCCAGGGCCAGCATGGCATATGGTGCTGGAGATTGAACTCCGGTCCCTGTGCTTGTTTAAACAGGCACTTAGTCTGCTGAGCTATCTTGCCGGCCTTTATCAGCGTTATTCTTTTAAGATTTGTCCTGATTATAATTGTACTTTTCATGAAGCCATTAAGAAAGTCATTAAGAAACATGGGGATATATCTCTTTCTATAGATTGTGATTTAATTTCCTCCCTAAAATACTTTATAATTTTGCAAAAAATATTGAAAAATAATTGTACATACCTTATGATAGCTAAATTGCAGTTTGGAGATAAAATGTAACAACATGTTTTACATAAGATTACTTTTCAAGTAGTTTTAATAATGAGAAATTACAAAGGGTATTAAAATATATTGAGGTATTTATTTTCTTTGTAGAAAACTATACTGGCATGGTATATTAAGTGCAGTGATTTTCATAGTAAGGTTTAGTAATTTGACAAAGAGCTATGTTATTGATGTTTTTGAAAAGCTGTTAAATTTCTTTCTCAAGCTGAGGTCATTGCCTTGGTATTTGATGTTCTTCTTACCTGGTATTGACTCACTGTATCTATAAGCAAAGTATCAAGAAGAAAGTCACTACAGAGGCCTGTGAATCCAAACATACTTGTGTTAGTAGCTACTACACATGTTGGTATGTGCTGTTGCTAAACTTTTAGACAAGAGGTAGGGTCCTGGGAATTATTTAGGCTACAGTGACGGTACAATAAAGACCTAAAAAATATTTAAGATATCTTAAATACTGCACTGTCTTGCCTTTATGTACTGATTAGGAATAGAGAAATGTGGCTTTAATTTGATGAAGAAAAATATAAAAAAACATTTAGAGTTCTAGGTACTAGGTTTAAAATACATATTTTAGTTTCTTTAGTGTCTGTAGAGCTTGCTTCATTTCACAAAAAGCTTTTGAGTACTCATGTGTTAGACATCCTAGAGGAGACAGCATTGAACAAAATAGACAACATCTGTACACTCAAGGAGGTGGTAGTCTTGTTTCAGAGAGATAGACAGTAAGCAGAAATTCAAATAAATATATGATCTATCAGATTACAAGTTCTGTGGAGTAAAATAATGCAGACTAAGGGATAAAAGATAGACTGAGGGTAGGCTTAGTGGTCTGTGTGGAAGATTCAAGGAGTAGCTTGCAGGTCTCATGTGGCAGAGCCTAAAGGAGTAAAACAGTGAGCTAGGTGCAGACCTTTCCTGTGTCAGACTGCCCACTAAATACCTCTGCTTACCCAGGAATGTCAGACCTGACATGGTCCAGCTTGAGCTGGTGATACTCATCTAAACCTCTTCCATCCTTAGTCCTCCTCTTCTCAAAATTGGCATCAGTCTTTCTCCCAGATTCTCATATAAAACATACAGGTTGGTTCTTCTTTTTTTTTAATCCTTCCACTGCAAGTTGACTTTCCCATGGATCTACTTGCAAACTGCCTCCATCATCCAAATTATCTCCATATTTAGTACTGCTACTCTGGTCAAGGCTAGCATCTCTCACTCAGACTATAACAGAACCCCTTGCTATTCCTGCTTTTGCCAGCCTGATCTAGCCTGTATAATTCAGATCCTGCCACTCTGCTGCCTAAATCCTTCTTCTAGTGGCTTCCCTTTCCAACAAAGATATTTTCACTGGATATACATGCAGTAGTTTTCTTCTATTCTGTTTAAATGATGTCTGTTGTTTTTTCCATTACTTCTGTTGAGAGGTCAGTGTGAACCATATTTTTGTTCCTTTGAATGCCTCAGTGTGATTTGCTTTTGTTTGTTCTCATTGAGTTTTACAGGGCTTCTTGAAACTATGACTTGATGACTTTTGTTAGTTTTAGAAAATTCTAAATTTCTTTAACTATTGCTTTAGTTCCATTCTGTCCTTTTAGACTCTATTTCCAGTTTGATGAGTTCACAGACCTCTGTGTCTTACATTGTTTGAGATCTTTTTTTTTTTGGTCATCCTCTTTGTTTTTCCCTTTTTGTCATTAATTTGGGCTTTTTTTTACTTGTCTTTTAGATCACTGATCTTATTTTCCTTGTGTTACTATCTTTCTGAATTGTATTGGATTTACTGTTTTAGGAGTTCATCAGGTTCCTTTTTGTTAATTTTATTTATATTTTATAAGCCTGTTAGTCTTGTTTAATGCCTGTAAAGTATTATTTACCTGTGCATCCCTGTGTTTCACCTTTTCCTTTTGCCTTTAGTCTTATTTCTTGCTCTGCCTGATAGTTTTTGACCAAATTGCAAATACGTGAAAAATTAAGGAGCCTATTGATGAGACAATCACAACTTTCTGTAGGAGGATGTAGATGCATCATGGACCTTGTTTAGGTAAGCCTGTGTATAGACTTCCCTTACTCATAGGGCTCTGGGATACCCAAAATTCCAACATTGGTGCCCCAGTGCCACAAGACACAGGAAGGCTTTGCTTAGTGTTTTAGTCTCTCTCTTTCTGCTTTTTGCTCAGGTCTTATCTTTTCCTCTCGGTTTTTGAGATAGTTGAGGTAAAATTTTATCAGAATTTTGGGCTCACTTCTCTGGGATCCCCTAAATATACTTAGATGGCTCTAGCTTCTGTTTCCTCAGTCCAGGGAAACTGCAGAAATTCTCAGCTGCAACAGTTTGTTGCCCCATGTTTACAGCTGAGGTCCTACCTGATTTCTTGAGAAAAAGAAGCTCCCAATTTACCTGTCCCTCTTGTCTGTCTGTGGTATTTTGTAACGTCTTCAGCAATTTATTGTGTGTATTTCTGCAGCATATAAGCTTGTTTTCTGTTGCAGTAGGTCTGATCTAGGCTATTTTCTTGTGGCCAGAAGTGGAGGTCTTTCATTGCTTTTAGAATAAAGTCTGTATTTTTTCCCTCTGGCACAAAAAATTTGCCCTGCTCTGCTTCCTCTTTCATATCATGCTTCCCAACCCACTGTACTAGACACGCTGTATTGCTCTTTTCATTGAATATATCAAGCCTCTTTCTGCCTCAGGGACTTTGCATTGACTGTCTCATTTGCTCATCCTGGTTTTTGCACAGTTGATATTATTTTATCTCCTTTTATTTGTTATGTCATATGAGGTTTTCCTCTAGCTAAGATATCCCCTAGTCAGTTACTGTATGTACTTAATTTCCATCTTTTCATACAATGTAAACTATGTTTCTGCCTTGTATAGTAAATTCTCAGTGATACTAATTGAATGAATAAATAAATAAATAAAATAGATACTGGTTTTTAAAGGAATTTTTCAAATCTTTCTATGTAATCCTAAGTGGGACATAAAGAACCATGGCTTTTTTGCCTTCATAGTATATTTTTACGTAGAATATTCTAGAAAATGTAACTTATATGTATTTATGGTATAATTAATATTTTGTTCATCTTGATAACTGAATTTTATTTTCTTATATCTATAATTTATATGGTATTATTATATGTTTTTCAAATGCTGTAGAAATACATAACTTGAACTCTCAAGATAAAATTAAGTAAAAGTGATGATATGACTGTTTTTGATCTTACATGAAATGGCTTCTTTAAAAAAATAACATTATATGTTTTTATTTAACAGGAATGGTTTTTAGGAAAAGCACTGCATGATGAAGAATCTACAATAATTCACCATTATGCCTTTTCTGAAAATCCTACAGTTTTTAAATATCCAGATTTTGCTGCTGGCTGGGCCCTTAGTATTCCGCTTGTTAACAAGTAAGAATTTATCATTAGGGTTTTTTGTTTTTGGTGGTTCAGCTTTTATTTCACTGAGTTCTGTTACTGATGGAGCTCAGGATCACAAGTGAGGTTTCTAGCCAGAGGCATTGTGTGATGGAGCAGGATGAGGATACCAGGAGCCAGAGCCAGACCCCTGAGGGCTCTTGCTTCAACTGTGTCACTTATTAGTCCCCGTCAGACAAATCACTCAGTCTCTCTCTCACGTACCTACTACTCACTTCCAAAGCAAGGCAAATAAGTTATGTGATTAAGGGGGAGCAGGTAAGTCTTGACAACTGTGCACATGGAAATGTTGTTGTGAAGAGGCCTGGTTGTTGTTGCTGTGACTTTGATCCCCAATAAAAAGTGGATTGTGAATGCGCTTGGGCAGGGAGTTGATGACTGAGCATGTGTATGTGTCTGCACACTTGGACCCTGTGAGGAAAGAGCAAAACTGGCGGAGGGTGCTGTAGGTGACTCTGCCTAGCCTTCACACACAGCAGAGCTGCAGTGATACTGTCTTAGGTGTGGAAAGTGAAGGTGACTAAGTTATAATTGAAGAGATGCATAGTTGGCCACAGGATGTTGTTTGAATTCTTTAGATTAATTATGTATTTTTGTCCTTTAGAGAATAAAAAAGTTGATACTACTTCTGTGGTGTCTGGATCTTCAGGTATAATTTTTCATTCAATATTGTATTTCCAAGATTTGAGATCTTGGAGCTGGGGAGATAGCTCCGAGGCACAAGTGCCTGCTGGGCAAGTGCAAGGTCGTGAGTTTGAACCCCGGTCCCGCAAAAAAAAAAAAAAAAAAAAAAAAAAAAAAAGATTTGAGATCTTGAAAAAAAATGACATAAAAGACTCCTTGTAATTCATGGCTGGCTAAAAGCTCTTCATCATTGCCTTCACAATGGAAAGTCTGCACAGTATGACACCCTCCTTCCCGGTGGGAAACCAGCACAACACTACCATAGCACAGCCACCTGGGTGAGCTGCAGGTAGCTTAGTGGTACAGAGCTTGCTGAGCATGTATGGGCCATAGGTTCCGTTTCTAGCACCACAAAGAACAAAGTCAAAATCAGAAGCAACAAAAACCTATAATTTCTTTTTAAAATTTCTTAACTGATATAATATATAAAAATTATACATGTTAATGGGGTATGAAGTGATGTTTTGATATATATTCTATATATATTGTATAAATCAATTTACATATATCTATCTTCTAATTTTTTATTATTATGGTGAAAACATCCAAACTCCTTTCTTTGAGATTTTTGACATACAGTTCATAATTGGTTGTAATTGATAGGTTTTCCGCAGTGTTGCAGCCGAGAAACAGGCAGAAGGAAAAAGAGAAAAGGGCTTTGTTTTCTTAGAGGACATGGAGAGAATTCGGGGAAGATAAGGAATTCTCTGAATTGGAACAAAGGGAGGCTGAGGCTTTTATGACCTTTTACCAGGGGTGGGATTTGAAGAGGATGTTTAGATTTACCTGAGGAGCTGATTGGGGCCTTCTTGGAGGTGGCAGGACAAGTGGAAGGAAATTGTACCCTGGGCAGAGTTGGAGAAGAAGGGGGAGGTGGTCTTTGGGAAGATAAGCTGTTGTTTTAAGGGCTTCAGCCATATTAGATGACCACCATAATGATTCAGCAATTCATACTAGGGCCAGAACCTATCAGTAATCAGTGTACAATTATATCAGAACTTCTTACTCCTGTCTAACAGTAACTTAGTACCCACTCGACCAACCTTTTCCCAGCCTCCTTTGTATTGTTCTCCCCATCCTCTTATGGCCACCCCTGTACTTTCAACTTCTATGAGACCAACTTTTTTTTTTTTTTTTGAGACAGGCCCTTGTGTATTCCAGGCTGACCTTGAACTGACTATATAGTTCCATCCGGTCTCAAATTCATGGCAGTCCTCTTGCTTCAGTTTCAGGTTTTGGGATTACAGACATGCACCACCACACCTGTCTCCGAGATTTGCTTACTTGATAGTTCTCATCATGAGTGAAATCATGCAGTTCTTATCTTCTTGTGCCTGGCTGATTTTATTTAACATAATTTCCAGTTCTAACCATGTTGTAGCAAAGGACAAGATCTCATTCTTTTTTTTTTTTTTTTTTTTTTTTTGTTGTTGCTTAATAGCATTCCATGCTATAAATATACCATGTCCACTGCAGCTGTTCATCAGTTGATGGGCATTTAGGTTGTTCCCCTCTTTTGCCTACTGTGAATAATAGTACAGTCAATATGGGAGTGCAGATGTCTCTTCAATATACTAGATACCATTTCTTTTCGATAGATACAACCTATAGCAGGGTACCTGGATCATATATGTAGTTCTTATTTCTCTTTCTAATTTGTTGAGAAGCTGCCACGTTGCTTTTCATGCTGATCTAATGTACATGTCCACCAACAGGGAACATGGATTTTTTTCCCATTTCTTCACCAGCATTTATTATATTTTATCTTTTTGATAATAGCTATTCTTATGAGAAATCTCATTGTGGTTTTAATTTGCAAGGATTCTCTTTTTGCAGCCCAAATCAAACATGTGTATAATCATATGCAAAATTTCCTCCGTCTGTTCTTGGAAGGAAGAAGGGATAAGGGACAAAAGAAATAGTTGCTGTTCCATCTTGTTCTCCACTGGTTTGCCTGACTTTGCTGTCCCTAGAAGAAAGGACAGTGAGCTTTACCCTCCAGCAGCCAAAGTCATGTTTATTCTCACACTGAGCCAGCTTGGGCTTGCAGCAGCTTGAAAGCCAGAACTTCCCAGAACATACTCTTTTGTTGCTGTGTGCAGCAGTCTGGTACTTGGGGCCACAGTTCAGCTGTTTTTATTTAGTCCAGACTTAAAAAATGGAAGCTTTGAGCTTTACGTGTTTGACTGAGTCCCTGCTTTTGTCCTCTTAGGATTTTTCCCAATATGGCTGAGGAGGCTGCCTGTCTTAGTTACTTTTTATTTGTTGCTGGGGCAAATACCCAACATCCAAAACGAGGGAAGGAAAGATTTATTTAGCTCACAGTTACTGGAGGTTTAAGTCCATACTCGGCTGGCTCCAAGACAGAGAGGCACAATGCAGAGAGCAGCAGTTCATGGCGTCGGAACAGCAACAATGGTGACAGAGGCAACAGAACAACCAGGTAGCAGAGAGCAACAGCTCTAGTCTGTCTCTCTGTCTCTCTTTAAATCACACTGAGGCTCTCCAGCTCAGCCTATCTGCCTTAGGCTTATACCCATAATCCCAGAAGTTAAAACTTAAAACACATAATCCCAGGGATTATGGATCAAGTCTCAAACTCTAGATCAGTACTAAATCACATAATCCCAGTGACTCATGAGTCAAGTCTCAATCTATAGAAGTCCCCACCCCATGACTGCATGAGGCTTTGGGGGGACAACTAGACATAAACCATAACATCGCCCTAGTCCTTCCTCACTTTACTTTGATCCATAACATGAAAAGATCTAGCTTGAGTTTCCATGCAAAAAATTGGCTACAGTTTCTCTAACTTGGATTTTTGGTTGTTATTTGATGTAGTACTCAGAAGGTAACCATAGGCTTTGTGCATGGTAGGAAGGGGCTCTCTTGACCCTGTTGACCTATGCCCCTATCCTTGACTTGGGTGTTATAAATTCTTTGTAGATCTGTTTCCCTCCCATTCCCCACAGTAGAGCGATATGAGCAGAGCTCTCCCTGTGCTGTGAAATGTGGTTAGTACAGCAGCTATTTCGTCCCCCAGGGAAAAGTGAGAAACTGCACTTAGGAAGACCCTATATAGTATTTGTAGGCTGTAACAATTTCTCTGAAGCCTGCAGACCTCCTTTTTCCATTTCTCCCCTCCATCTATTAGACCTTTCTTCCTGAAGGCAAAAGCTTGTCATCAAATTTTCATAAGGGTCTTTGTTTTCTATAGTGTCCCATCAGTGTCCTTCCTTCACGATTTCTTGGTGTCAAGTTTACTTGTTTTTATTGTGCTAGGCATTAGAAGAAACTATTTTTGCTTCTGTTTTGATGACTTGGATGAAGACAGTCTCTTTTGAATATATCTTGGGCTTCTAGCATTTGCATAAAAGAATAGTTTGGCCCAACTCATTTACTTGCAGGTGTTAAGGTATGATCTGATCTGCATGTCTTCATGGCCTGTGAACTCTGCCCTCTAGCTTCACTATTTGTAATAGGTGGGTATATTCACAGTCTATGCAGATTCAGTTGGATGAATCTTAGCCTTATTCAGTTAGGGCTGTTAGAACAAATACCATAAGCTGGGTGACATGAGTGACAGAGATATGTATGTTGCTCAGAGGAGGCTAAGACAAGAGCACTTGTAGATGCATTGTCTGGTGAGGGCCCTCTTCTCATCCACAGACAGCATTCTACTATTGTCCTCATGCAGTAGAAGGGACACAGCTTCCTTTCATAAGGGCACTAATCCCATTCTACCTCTGTGACACGACCACCTTGCAAAAGCCCAAAGCCCCTTCCTTTGAACATCATCTTTGTGGTTAGCTTTTTTTTTTTTTTTTTTTTTTAAATTTTATTTATTTATTTTTTCTTGTTTCAGAACCTTTATTTGTTTATTCACTCATTTTTATGGCCGGCTCAGCCCACCCCGAGGGCAGGACTGGCGCAGCATGTGGTGCCGGGGATCGAACCGCGGTCCCTGAATCCGCCCAAGCTTTCCCAAGCAGGCGCTTTAGACCACTGAGCCATCCCGCCGGGCCCATGTGGTTAGCTTTTAACACTTGAATTTAGGAGACTGTAGTGGTTAGCTAGCTGGTGGGAAACTTCTTACATCCAGCTGAATTGAGTTAAGGTGATTCTGGGTGGGAGGCACACCTGAGGATTGTTGGCAGAAGCATAAGAGGCAGAACAGGAGAAGCTGGTGAGAAGCTGTTAGGGATGTTTGGAGAAGCTTCTGGAAGCAGTTGGTTCTCCTGGGCTGTTCTTCTTGGTGACTTGTCATGCTGGCTTTCTCGATGAATTTGGCTGTTGTCAGAGGAGGAGCTCAGGACCTTGTTGTTGCTGAGAATGGCTACAGTTCACTTTGGGGGAGCTCTGGTAATCACCTTGAGCATCACTTCCTGGCTGTGGAGGGGAAGGTAGTACACTTCTCAGCCTTGTGGAGAAGCTTGTTACATTGGCTTTCCAAATGGGAACTCAGCTTTCCCCATTGCTGGAGGAGCTCAGGACCTTGCTGTTGCTGAGGATGACGATGGTACCTTTGGGGAAGATGTAGTGCTTACCTTGAGTGTTGCTTCCTGTCTCCAGTGCAGATCTCTCAGCCCGCTAGCACACATCCTTCTTCCTGCTGGTATAGACTTTCTAGCTTCCACCACTGACCTTTGGGCCTTTCCAGCACAGATCTGGGAAGTGGGCCTGCATGAGACGTCATTGTGGACTCTAGCCTCTGGTTGGACTTGGGAGAAGCATTGTTATGAGCTCTAGATTTTCAGCTGGACTCCTACAGGATGTTAGGATCCAGGCTCTCAGGTAGATCCTGAGCTTGCTTTTTTATATGATCTTTTGGGTGATTCCTTATAAACTAATATTTTAAAATGTGTCCTGTATTATACTGTTCCCCTTTTGAAGCCCTAAACCATAACAGAGACACATTAAGCCATGACAGTAAGAGAGATTCAGAAAATTCTGAATACTTCTACCATTGCTATTATGTGATGCAGTGGAACTTCAAGGGTGTCACATACAAACAAATTGGGTTATGACTAGAATTTTAGGTTTAGTTTACAACCAGTCTTGAGTTAAGATCTGCATACTGGCACGTTATGCAGTTGTATACAAAGATTTGTGATGCCAGAAAAGCATATGTAAGAATATGCAAATATCAATTTAGGCCAGATTCGTATGTTTGTAGACATGATTTTGGCCAGTGTTTTATGTAGTCACTACAATTACTGCTATAATGGCCCCAAGAAAGCTAGAAAAGAAACTAAGGAAGGGAGGGGAGAGAAACCAATTACAAATGAAAAGAAGGAAAATTTTGGAGAAATAGGAGTGTTCATTTGCGCCATCTCGCTAATGTGTGCAACATGTGGAACTCCACTGACATTCTTACAGAGAAAAGATTTGTATAAGGAAACTAGTGTGGCTGAAGGTGTTACTCAAATTAGTAACTTCAAATCAAAAGTGTTAGATGAAGTAGGAAGGCATCACTAGTGTAGATAAATGAAAGGCAAAGAGCAAGTTATAATCTGTCTTGAGTCTGATTTGTGAAAAAGGTTGGGCCATAAATGCAGATCTCATGAAAAAAATCCATCGAGTGATATGAGTGAAACATTTCCTGACAGTAAAGGGTAGTGTTACAATTTTAAGGAGAGAATTGTTGGGGTTTGTAGTATCACTAGGCATGGAGAAGGAGCTGCTTCAAATTGCCTTCCTATAAGCCAAAGATGTATGCTTAAATGGCTACTGTATAAAATTGTTGTTTCTGGTAAACTAGGCACATTTTATAATGTTTTGGTGAGTATGCTAAGAAAATTATCCATGTTTCTGGTAAAGATTATTGCTGAAGATTACTTATACCACTTTGAAACAGTGACACAGAGAAATGGTTTTGATCCCCTCAGATGGTTTTTTTTTTGAAACAGGATCTCACTATGCAGTTCAGGCTGGCCTTGAGCTTACTTTTGTAGCCCAGACTGGTCTCGAATTCACACCAGTCCTCCTGCCTCAGCCTGCCAAGTGCTGGGACTACAGGCGTGGACCACCACGTCCGGCGATCTCATCAGATTTTTGACTGTGATGAACTAGTGTTTTCTGGAAGAAGAAAATGATGAAGAAAACATATATTACCCAGCAAAAGACACAATGGTAGAAGCTTAGACCAGTTTATAGATTTGAAATGGTTCAGACCTAGTGAGCCAGAAGCAGGTTCTAGTGGGCTGCAGAGTCTCCCAAAGAGAGAAAGGGCACCAGAGAGCCAGGTTCCTGATGCTCTGATGGAAGGGTACTCTCCTTCCAAACAGTACTACCCCCTGCTTCATCTTGCCATTGTGTAAGCCAAAGATGCCAGCTTAAATGGCTGAGGACAGTATGAAATTATTGTTTCTGGTAAACTAGGCCCATTTTATAATGTTTTGGTGAGCGTGCTAGGAAAATTATCCATGCTCTGCTAAATTATGCACATTATACAACCTGTTATTTAATACGAAAAGGTTAGTAGGTGCTTTAAGAGGATCAAAATGCATTATGGATATTCTAATTTTTTTCAGAAACACAATCTTGAATTACAACCAAATTTGTGTTACAACTTGCATGCATGAACAAATTGATTTCATAAACCGAGTCTGCTAGAGAATGAGGTGCCAGATATTTTGAATTTAGTTTTATACACCAAAGAGTGTATAAAAAACTGTAGGATGTATGTTGTCAGTTAATGCCCCACTTCTGTAGAATGCTTATGTTTACTTAATATTTTACTTCTCCCGTGTTGCAAGGGGCCAGATTTTGTCTTTCTTGTCTGTAGTGCATCCGTTTGTCCCAAATATGGTTCCTTTCATGGTTTCATTATCTAAAAGGGCTGCCTGTTTGTTACTTATCTCCAGTACCTTTGCTTCATGGAAAGTAAGTGTTTCTTCTGTCTGGTTGGGCCAGTTTAAGGCACTGTACCAACCCTATAGTTGCCAGGGAATTTCAGTGGTTTAGTGGCGAACCTGGAGTTTATTTAATTGGTGGACTTAGTATTTAATCAAAAGATTTGATTAAGAAGTCTGTTTAAGAAGAAAAAGGAAACTACATTGTATAGACATGAACACTGCCCGCCATGAGGATGATGATTCTTTCTGTTTAATTTCTTTAACTTGATGGCCCACTTCAGGATCAAATTAACAACTAGCAGTTGCTTAAGTGTTTTTCTGCCCAAGTTACCATGACAAATTGGATACTTAAAACACATTCCCAGGGTCTACTTTCTTACACTCTTTCCCACCTAAAATCATATTTGCCTTTGCAGTTCCACATCAGTGAGTTAAATAATACTGTCTGGCGCTCAGCATTTCCAGCAGCCCATGCTAAATGTTAAAATTGGATCCATATCTTTCACTGTGCACTAAATTAAAGTCAAAATAGATCAAAGATCTAAATCTTAAAGCAAACATAATATGCTGGAAGAGAGAATATGTAAAACTCATAAAGATACGTGTAGGCAGACTTTATGAATAAAATCTATCACATAGGAGCTATCACAAAGAATCAACAACTAGGATCTCATCTTATTAAAAAGTTTTTTGCACAGTGAAAGAAACCATCAGGAAAGTGAAAGGACAACTCACAATGTGGGAAAAAGTATTTGCCAGCTGTTTCTTAGACAAACGATTACTATTGGGAGCATATGAAGAACTCAGAAAAAGTCAGACCTCCCAGATTTAAACACCCTATCCAAAAATGGGCATCTGAAATCAGTGTACACTTCTCAGATGAAGAAATACAAACAACAAATAAATACATGAAAAAAATGTTCAACATCACTGGTCACTTGAGTGATACAAATTAAAACAACACTAAGATTTTATCTCATCCCAGGAAGAATGGCTTTTGTCAAGAAATCAGCCAGTAATAAATGCTGAAGGGGCTATGGGGGAAAAAACCCTTCTCCACTGTTGGTGCAAATGTAGGCTGGTGCAATTACTGTGGAAGTCAATGTGGAATTCCTCAAAAAACTAGGGTTGGAAGTCCATTTTTCCCAGTTATTCTCCTAGGAGTTTCTCAGAGAATTAAAAGTATACCACAGTGACATGTGTGCACCCATGCTTATGGCAGAACAATTTGTCATAGATTGTAGGAACAACCCAAATGCCCATCAGCAGAGGCATGAATACAAAAAGTTGTGCTCTTTTCACATATTGGAGTACTACTTGGCCATAAAGAAGCATAAACTAGAGACTTACAGATACACAGCTAGGTGAAATAAATGTACATGTGTAGACATATTTTTCTCCCTAGTGTGAGAATTGAAAGTAAATAAGATCCAAAGTGTACAGTAGATACTGCAAAATGGGAAGAAGCTGCTCAAAAGGAAAGAGAAACTGGGATGAAGGAATGGTGAAAAGAAGAAAGGGAGAAGCAAAAAAAAAAATTATAATACTTAAGGTAGTTATATTACTAATTGCTCTTAGTTCATTGAAAAGAAAGAGTTCAAGAGAAAGGTGCTAATATGGTTTGGACAATTAAATGCCAATATTTTATACTCTGAGTAACTAATTTAAAGATAACAATGTACAATGTGTTAACCATTGTTATGCTGTTGTTTTGAAATTTTATTTTTTTCTCGGAAAAAAATAAAAACATTTTCAGCAAAATGCCCACGTAGTTGTCTTAACTCTGTGGTGATCTGTCTACATTATGTTATAGAAAGGTTGTATCTTTGTACAAACTCTTATTTTCCAGTAAAATGATTTCTTCCAATATGTGTAATTATAGGAAACTTCTGACTTTCTTCATTTCTGTTTACCTGGTTTTCCTTTGTTATCTTACTCTGTCTAGAAAAGTAAGCTCAAAGGTTTTCCTGGTATTGATTTGAAGGGGCACCAAATCCTGTGCGCATCTCCAGTTCAGCTGGTTGTGTTATTAGAATAGTGCTTCTAGGGGCACAGCTTAACAGCTTTTGAATATAAGGCTGACCTGAGCAACAGGTGGTCTTGAGGAAAGGTGTTAGTTAAGTAGCTAGAATTGCTGATCTTGGTTGGTTTTGACATTCTTGGTTACTAAAATGCACATTTGAAAAAACAATCTGTGGTATGTTGCTGGATGCATAGGAAAACGAAAGGTACCTGCCAATATCACAGGTTGCCTTTTAACTTAGGTGAATGACCTGTGTCATCTTAGGACCTGGACATACATTTTTTTTGATGAAAAAAAAAGATAAAAAAATTGCATGAAAAAATAGTAGGAAAATGTCAAGAGTTAATACATGGCTTAGTCTCATCTTCAAAGCAGTTACTCAGAGTACAATTAAGGCAGTAAAAAGGTCACCAATCAATATTAGCACAACATTTTCTTTTCCCTAAACTAAGAGACACCAATAGTACAGCTAACTTGTATTTTTTCTCCCTTATCTCTACCTTTCTTCTTTGTCCCATCCTAGTTCTTCTTTCCCTTTAGACAATTTCTTCCTATTTTTGCAATATTTTAGACCTTATTTACTCTTTCAGTTTCTCACAAGCAGAGAGACTACTTGAATTCTTTTACTCCTTATGCCTTACCCTGAGTTTTTCTTGAAAGAAAACTTTTCAGGAATTGAATAAGCAAGACACTTGAAATTTAAAAACAAAACGAACAAAAAAAGAGCCCATGTTTACGGTAACAGTTTGACGGTTTTATTAGGAAGGAGCATGTGGAAAGCATAGCCATCAATAGTGGATGTCACATGCCACTTGGATCTCTGTCCTTTGCCTGTGGCAGGAAGCCCAGGTAAGATGTTTTCAGTCAGTGGACTCAAGGTGAATGCATCATGGTTTGGTCAGATTTTGAAAGTGTGTGGCATGGGTCTAAATCCTAGAGTCACCTTGATAAAGCTGATTTATGAAAACTGATTGCAACTGAGTAGAATTCATATTGGATAGGATTCTACTTACCAAGCCAATTTTTTTCCTCTTAATATACATCAGGAGTGTATTTGAGAATGTAGTTCTCTGTGAATCTCACCCACTCATTCTGTAAGGTCTGTGGGCGGATATTGAACTGGATTGTGCCAGATACTGCATGGACCTTCTTTCATTGTTCCCTGCTGCAAGTGTATTCCTGTCAACTATGAGGCAAATGCTTTATGCTTAAACATAAACTGTAATCTACATCCGCCTCTTTTTCTCTTTCCTGTAATCAGACAAGAATTTTTAAAAATTTTAATTGATGCACAGTTATATTTATGTGCTATTTGATGCATCTGCTCAATATGTAATGATTATATCACAGTAGTTTTTTTTAAAGCTATCTTGAATATACCATGAATCGTCATTAACTATGATGACCTTACCATGCTGTAGAACTTAATCCTACGTGTATTTTTTTTTTTTTTTTTAAATTAGCAGAACATATTTATTGAGGGAAAGAAAGCTCCTGTCCAAGAGAGGGACAGGACGGGGGGTCTCAAGTGGGTGTCCCCCAGCCTAAGTGTATTTTTATACCTGTTAAACCAACCTTTCCTATCCTTACCTCCTTTTTACCCTTTTCTGGTAGTCACTGTGGTGTGTAAGAAGTGGATTGTTAAAAAAAAATTTTTTTCATGTCTCAATCAGACTAAGGTACAATTAAAAACTCAGTAAATTTTTTTTTTTTTTTTTTTTTTTTTTTTGTCTTTTTGAGACAGAGTCTCGCTATGCAGTTGAGGCTGGTCCTGAGCTCACTTTTGTAGCCCAGGCTGGTCTCGAACTCGCACCAATTCTCCTGCCTCAGCCTCCCGAGTGCTGGGATTACAGGCGTGCGCTACCACGCCCGGCGAAACTCAGTAAAATTTTTGAAACTTATATGAGTCTATTTTTTAAAAATCACTATTTCTTTGTAGTTAAAAATATGTATTAGAGGATTAGTGATTGAAGTTGATGCCCCAGTGGTGGGTTCTGTAAACAAATGTAGATTTGTATGTTATTTAAGTGAATTTTTTGATAAATATGTAATTCTGCTTCAGTCAGGAAGAATGAAAGAATATATAGCTTTCCTTCACTGAAGGCGTTCGTAGTGCTCATTTTGTCTAGGACCAGTGGACAAAATTTCAGTGGAAGAATTTCTCAAAGAAGGTGTCATTGGATTTGGTCTTGAACCAGAAAAGGTTACTGAGTAAAGGTTGGCTGCATACACATTAGGCAGCTGACCAGTGGGAGGAGCACGCCCAGTAGAACAAGTGAGACTAGGATGGCCGATGGTGAAGGGAACTGGGCCAGTCAGAATTTTGAGGTTTATTCTTTTTTTTAAGGAAAAAATATCATGAATAAAAACAACTTTTATTTTTTCCCAAATCTACATGCTTTTTTCCCCAAAGATACCATAACCTAAGAATTCACTAAGATTATTAAAAGTAGTAACTTTGTTGTTCTTTTAACCTGCTCTGTCATTATTAAATGTAAGGGTTATTATGGTCAACAAAGCTCTTTTTTCTCAAGACACTGGATTGGATTGGATTGGGTTGAGGTGCATTGCATTGGGTTGGATTGGATCAGATTGGATTGGATTGGATGTCATTAAGCAGATGTTGAAATAATGAATTCTGTATCTGCAACAAATTTTGCATTTGTACTGGTCAACAAATCATTATATTTTCTTATTCTTTTCCATCAAGGAAATTAAACTCTTACTTTTATCTTAAAATTTATATTTGTTTCTGTTTTCAAATATTAGTCTCAGGAATATATTATTCTTATTTGATGATTTTTCCATTTAAAAAAAAATCATTATCTCTATTTTTTTAGGCTCACCAAGAGGTTAAAGAGCGAATCCTTGAAATCTGACTTTACAATAGATTTAAAACATGAGGTATGTCTTGGCTTGTTTGATTAAAAGTCTTAATAATGAATTTATCTTGTTCAGGAAATGTCATTCATAAGTGGAACACTCCCCTGCCATGCACAAAGCCCTGAGTTTGATCCTCAAGAAACTGGACAGAATTTATGTCTTTTTATAAAGGTGTTTTGTGTTCCCTAATAGTGCATTTTCCCAACCCATACTTGTCTTCTCCCCACTAATTTCACAGCACTCTGATGAATTAGGACTTTCTATTTTAAGCTAATTTTAGTTATGTGGCTACAGAAATCAGACCAAACACAAGAAGAAATCACACCCAGGAGGTTTAAGAGGCACCTTACTCTACCAGTGGGCTTACCTGGGATATCTCCCAAAGAGTCAGTCCCACCCAGTGAAGTCTTGGGTTTTTTATAGGAATCACAAGCAGGAAGGCAGATTTGGCACATTATGAGTAGAGGGCTGGGTGACACCTTAGGTTGCTAGGGGAGTTTGAACATTTCAGATTACATTGCAAGGCTGTCAGTTACACAAAACGTGATACTAGGCATTGTGGTACATGCTTGTATTCCCAGTTCTGGGGAGGCTGAAAACAGGATCACTACAAGTCTGAGCTGCATAGTGAGACTAAATACATTAAAACACACAAACGAACAAGCAAACAAAACATGGGTTATACAGAGGAAGCAATGTCCTATAATGTTTTGTATTATATCGCAAGGCCAACAGTTATACAAAGGCAGAAAAGACAGCTTACACAAAGGGACAGTTCAAGTTAACTTTTTTTTTGGTACTGGAGATCAAACCCAGGACCTTGCACTTACCAAGCAGGTGGTTATGCTGCTGGGCCAGCTCCTCAGCCAAGTTGCATTTTTTAAGGCCATCTGTTAGACAGCCTTGTTCAAAGGAAGGATTGTTCTATTGTCAGGTTTGTCCTGACATCAACATGTCTGATTGGTCTTGGCAGGCCTCCTGGGAAGGCTTTCTTGGCAGGCTTTCATTTAAAATTTTAACTTTCCCATTTAGTGTAGGTGGAGAAGAAGCAGTGAAAAATATTGAATGTCATGATTCATGATTCTTTCTTTTTAAAGTAGGTAGGTGGGTCCAGAAGTAGATTTCAAAACACATATGAAAATGTCATTAAAAGTATATCTGGTCTTGGTGCTTTGGTTATACACATGCTGCTATAGACTGAATGTTTGTGTGCATCCCCTTTAGGTAGAATTCTTAATGTAGTGGGATAGGTCATGAGGTTGGGGTCCTAATGAAGGGGTTAACACCCTGACAAAACAGACCCCAAAGAACCATATCTCTCCTCCTACCATGTGAGGACACAGGAAAGAGATGACATTTGTGAATCATGAAGCAGATGCTTATTGGAAAGGTTCTGCTGCCATCTTGATCTTGGACTTCCAGTCCTCCAGATCTGTGAGGATGAACTTACTATTCCTTACATGCTACCCCATGTGTGGTATTTTGTTCTAGCAATCTGAACATAATACAACATTTGACTTTGTTGCGTGCCTGTGCTTGGCTTTCGAGAGCAGAACTGAGCTACTTGTATCAAGCGTGCACCTGTGGTGTGTCATGCTGGCCCCTTGGCATATGTGTGACTCCACTGCATTTCTCGGTTACCTGTGACCAGTTGGATAACTGGTTATCCAAGTCAGCAGATATTCTGGCTGTGACTTGCTCCAAATCACCAGTGAGCAGGATTCCTTTTGCATTTTATTCATGGGCATGTCCGATAATCTGACAAGTCTTGCTTTTCACTCTGCAGGAATGTGTATGTAAGGACATTTAGGTAACTCTTGACCTGCTATTCAGTTCACTGCTCAGGCAGCCTTCCATGAATGATAAGCATACACATAAGCTTTTTCATTGGTTGGATGTTTTCAAATGAGACAGATTATTTGAGGACAAATATACTTAGTCTTCTCATCTACAAAAAGGAAAGAATGACTGTTTGAAAACCACACTGGAAATATTTAATGAGTCAGTTCAGGAATAGATTCTCTGAGATTCTTGAGATTCTATACAAGTTTCTAACATATGTAAATGATAAAAAGATCATTTAACAAAATGTCTGTGCAGCCCACTTGGTTTAAGAGAAAATGTACCAATACCTTTGAGGTTACCTGTATGTTTCTGCTCCATGGTGGTCCCTTTAGAGACTCTACTCTCTATTTATAAAAATTTATCAGGAAGTAGACCATAATGTAGGTTAAAAAATTTTCAAATAATTACTCTATAAGCAACAGTAATACTAAGATATAATAACAGATACAGTAATAACACACCTAAGTGTATTTGGTCACAAAGCAAAATGTGGTACTTGGAAAGTGGGTCATAGTTAAACAGAAAGAAATCCAGAGCATGCACTCTTTATTTCTTTTTACCTTTTCTTTATATTTTATGACATATGAACATATTTCTAAAATAGTTTTACACCTTGTTGGACTTTATATGAGTAAAACTGCACCATGAATTACTCTGATTAGAGATTGGTCTATGCTAGTGCATGTGGCTCTAGTTAACTTATTTCACTTAGATGATTACTAGTCATGATCTCCTAGAATGTGTGACTGTGTCAAAATTCATTCATTTTATTTTTCCTTTTAATGGGCTTCTGTCTTTTGCTCTTACGGTCATGGTTTTTGTGGACATGTTGGTGTGTGACGTAATGATCATGCACAAGGGTTTCTTGGAGACAGGATTTGAAGCTTTTTTTCCTCTTTTTTATTAGTACACATTTACTATATGTGTTGTTGACATTGCTTGTATGAAGTTGTACATCACATTTTTTTTGGTCACCCAATATATTTGTTATCTGTTATGTGATTTTAGTTATTGATTCCTGACTTAACATTTTTATAGTCTGTCAGTTATTTGGTATAGCATTAGTCTCACCTTAAGGCCTAATTTGAGCACAATTTTCAGATAGAGCAAAGGATGTGTATTCCCTAACGTGGAGCCGTAGTACTCCCCCTCATTGGTCTGGTTAAACTATGTGCTAGTTATACTGTTCAGATATAATATCTTCCTTTTTTTCTATTGTTTCTTCTTTTGAGAGGAGATTGACTTATCATTTACTAAGGGAACAATGTAGAAATCTTCCATGGTAATGGTAGATTTGACAGGACTCCTCATGGAACTGTCAGCTCATACTTTTTTGTACTCTGAGGCAATGTTAATTTACCAGGCTAGTTTAAAATTGTTACATCTTAGTGAATCTGTCATCTATAATAATGGCCTGTTGGCCTGTTTATTAGCTTAAATATTTGTACACTAACACTAGTTTTTTTTTTTGGCTTTATACTCTTCCATCTTTTAAACTTTTTGCATTTATTTATTTATTTATTTATTTATTTATTTATTGGGTACACAGTCTACACAGTTCAGACTTGTAGTAATCCTCTTGTCTCAGCCTCCCAGCCCTGGGATTACAAGTGTACACCACACACGCAGTTTGGAGGCAGGCATGGCACACCCAGGGTTCCAGTGCCAGCACAGCATGTGGTACCAAGGATTGAACTCAGGAACTTGAGGTGCTTAGACTGCCAAAACTATCTCTCCAGCCTGCTTCCTTACGTTTAGATGCACCTTTTTTTAAAAGGGAGAACATACTTATTTCCCCCTCTTGGTTTAATCATCATGATCTTAAACTCAGGATGTGCTATGTTCATTACTTTAAGCATTCAGACTTTGCATTGCCTTTATTTATATTTTACATTGATTATGATTACTACTGTATTTAAGTTAGTTTCTATCACTGCCCACCTCCTCCTTTTCTCTCTATTCTTTAATTTTTTTTTTTTTTTTGGTTTTGCTTTCTTTTTTCTTTTCAGTTTTAGTCCATTTTTTCTTCCTTTTCTATTTTGGAAACTGAAGCTTTCTTTATAGGTTACTTAATATATTTTAACATGCATTCTTAACCTAACAGTGGCTAGGTAATGCCCAGAGAATTGAAGGACTTTAGAGTAATTTATCTCTATTATCTCACTGTCAGCTCAGCTGCTATTATTGTCTAGTAGATTTGCCCCCTCCCATTAGCTATGTTCATTACTAAGTAGTTAGACTTTGCATTGTCTTATCATGTATTTGTCAGCATCTTCAGTGTACTATTCCATTTTGCTTTTTGGATCTTCTTGGTATTATTGCAGTTCCCATTTTGCTTTTTGGATCTTCTTGGTATTATTGCAGTTCTTCCTGAAATACATTTCTTAAGGGTCTTATATTCTCATCTCTTTTTTCCCCTTTAACAGTGTCCATTTCATAGTTACATGCTGTGTACAACTCTTGATGGTCAGTCATCCTTGCTTGGCACAGTGACATGATTCCATGGCAACCTGGTTACTGCTGTGTGGTTAGGTAGTCAGTCCTTATACTTGTGTGGTTCCTTCTAGGTAATCTGTCATTTCTGTTTGTTTTTAACATTCTTTCACTTTGGTGTTCTACACTATGTGTCTAAAAGTATCCTCTTCTGCAATCCTGCTTGGGATTATTGAGCTTCTATAAAGCATTGCTGAGCAATTATTTGAAAAGTCTCAGACATTGTTTTGAGCTGTTTCATCATCTCTGTTCTCTCTCTCCTTAAGGAACTTCAGATGTATCCTAGAGGCATGAATTTTTTTTGTTACATGTTCTGTTTTGGCTTCTTTCTGCATTGCCTTTTAGACAATTTGAGGGTCATTATTTTTTAGCTCCTTTATTTTTTATTCAGCTATATATAACATGCTGTTTAACCTAACTAACCATTATATTTTTGTTTTAATTATTGAATTCTTTATTTCAAGGGTTATATTCACTTTTCAGATTTATCTTCTTGATTCATAGTCTCTTTTAAATCTGCTCATTTCAATGCTTTTTTTTATAAAACTATCTTAAGTATAGTAATTTTATAGCCTATATTTGATAATTCTAATACCTGAAGTCTTATGGGTCTGATTAAGTTGTGCCTGCTGGCTCTTGTTCATCTCAATTCTTTATACTTCCTGTGGACTTGCTGTGATTTTTCTCGTGGCACTCTTGTTTTCCTGGAACTTTGTCTTGGCAGATCTCTGAGGCCTACATCAAGGTTTTCAGTTTCTCAGTACAAGGATTTGTGTTTGTGTTTGCTTGTTGCTAGCAGATTATACTGTACTGATGTAGGAATACCTTACTGCATTTGACATGTTCTTAAGCCTCACAAGCCACAGAGACTTAGCTTTGGGTTACAAAATCTAAGAAGAGCTTTAGAGGTTATTTTGCCCTTCATGGAGCTCCAAAGAGCCAGCTTTATGTGAGCGATTACTTTGCCCCATCTGGGGACTTCAAGGGCTCGTTCTATTTAGTCTCATCAGAAACTGTTTTCAGAGGTCAGCTGACACTACCGGGCAAAACCACCTTTGGTGCTTCGTCCCCCAAGTTCTCAATTTTACACTTTTGTCCTCACAGCTTCCATAGTTTTGGGTTAATTTCGCAGTGCATTTAAAACAAGTTGAAAGACATGTTATTTTTATGTTTTCAGCAAATCTGTCTCTCAAGTTATATAACTATTGGTCTACAGGAAACTACAACTCTGATACCATTTCCTTAGGTCTGTCTCTGCAATTTTTTAAAAGTTTTATTTGCATTTATTGTGTAATTAATTTATTCCCATGCAATAAGTTTTTGTTTCTTCAGTTTCTTCTGGGATATCTTTTTCTTCTGTGTAACCTCCTCCTCTGGCTTAGGAACAATTTGTTCCTTTTCAGTAAGGATCATCTCAATATGGCAGGGGGAGCTCATGTATGGGTTAATCCAACCATGAGCTCTGTAAGTACTCTGCAATTTTTTAGAAGATGTTGTTCCCTGGACTTGCTCATCATCATTTTGGAAGCTTTTTGAGATTAGAATATTGATTCATGATTGTTATTTATTGCCAGTAGAAGATGAGGTTGATCTTTTAGTGTACATGATATTGCCATATTTAAATATCCCATTAAATATTGACAAATCGGTATGATTCAACTAACACTCCTTCTGGGAGATGTTTTGTGCTTTCCCTTCAGATACTTTTTGAGTGTATGCTGTGGCATTGGCTGTCCTCCTTTCTCATGCTGTTCTCTTGTCTTGCTAGATTGCCCTCTACATCTGGGACAAAGGAGGAGGACCTTCCCTTACCCCAGTGCCGGAGTTTTGTACAGAAATTATAGACTCCCACTGTGCTACCACATTCCATTCTTTTTTGCCCCTTTGTGTAAGTAATCAAACAAAAAGTTCTTTGCCTTGCAGATACCAAAGGAAAATTTGTCTGCTATCCATTATATTGTTCCAGTACTTTATATACTAAAACCAAACAAATGAACAAACAACCTTTGTGCGAAGCCACACCAGAACCCATATCATGCATCTAGTAATAATCTGGTATGAGAGGAGAGGCAGGCCTCGCCTGGATGCTTCCACCTGAAAGCCAATACCTGGAATTGAGCAAAGCAAGAAAGCAAGGTTGTTCAGGAGTGGCATATCCAGAAGGTTTGGAACCTTTTGCATCCACTCAGAGATCTCAGAGCATGAAAGGCTTTTATAGGGAGGGAAAGGAAGTCCAAAGGACAGTGGAGGAGGAAAGACAAGTACTGAGCAGGATCTTTGTTACCCAGGGCATTCACCTCTTTTTCATAATAACATTGCCCTTAGGGCTAGTTCCATACTTCTTTAGACATATTTTTTTTTCTCTGCAAGTTAAATTTCACAATAATTTTTATGCTTTGTTATTTGATGCGTAGGATTCAGGAATAAAGAAGTACATTACAAATTCTGATGTTATCAGCTGAAGTCATTAGGTGCCACTTTTGAACTGAGAATGCTGAGCAAAAGGAAGGGGAACAAAGAACGACTACCAGAAACAACTGCCAAAGCAGGGGCCATTGCGGCTATTGTTAAATTAGATGCTTCTTGAAGCACGCACAGCTGGAAGAGAGTGCAGCGACGTTTATGTCTGGCACCTTCTCAGACCTTTCACTGTGGTGTGCCAGGGTTATTTTTCTTTGTTGGTGGTATAGCATATGCTGATTGGAATCTTTATTCTGATTCCTAGAAAGGTAATTTTAGACATTTTCTGGGGTACCCAAGTCTTCCTCGCAGGTCCATTAACCTTTACCATTTCAGCAAGTGACCCTGCTGTTGATCTCACCTGAAACTGACCAAAACTTTAAGAGAGCACTTAATGGTTCTGGCAGGCACGTGGTCCAGGCTTCACAGTGGGCCCAAAGACCCTGAGACTCACTAGGTTGTTGACAGCTTTTTCTCATAAGGGGAAAATATATTCACCAACCTCTCACAGTGTGTGTGATGTTCTCAAGTCAGTCACACCGAAGGCTGTTTGTGTCATCTTGAACAACACACACACACACACACACACACACACACACACACACACGAGTGTGGCAATGGTACTCTTTGCACTTTTAAGGAGAAAATCAGTCTTAACATGATGTTAGCCTGCTCTTTAGTGCCCATCCTAGGGCCCTGGG
This sequence comes from Myocastor coypus, assembly GCA_004027025.1. Lineage (NCBI taxonomy): Eukaryota > Metazoa > Chordata > Mammalia > Rodentia > Myocastoridae > Myocastor > Myocastor coypus. The sequence goes on from PVJA010008662.1 coordinate 25,884, forward strand.
CAACATGTCAGGGCTGGGGATAGGTATCACTTTGAGACAGCCCCGAGTAATAGAAAAGTCAGGGCTAAATGTTTTTGTAGGTCTAAGACAGCTAAAGCAGGCCAAGCAACACCCACCCCTACCCCATCAAGAAGCAGTTAAAGGCCTCGTGGCACAGTGTATACAGATCCCTCTGCGTATTGCTTTCATCACTGTGACCCTTTCCCCAGGTGTTTGAAGTAATCTTACTTTTGGCAGAGGCCAGAACATCCTTACCCTACACTTGGAAAGCTGTAAGAGGGATCATAAAAGCAGCTTTCAGCATCAAGGTATAGCTGGGTCCAAAAAATGAGTCATTCTTATTTTTACACTAAATCACCTTCCCACTTCTTTCACTTTGTCAAAATCTTCACCAGCTAGGAAAACGAAGAGAAATGCAGGTAACGTTTATAGGCCATCTACTATGGGCTTAATGAATTCTGGTGATCATAGCATCCTTATGGTTATTCTCCTCATTTTGAGAAAATTTAATAAGAGATTTGTTACTATGATTCACCATCTGTAATCTGCTGAGCTAGGAAGCAGGCCTAGAGATTATATACTATCAGCCTAATTTCAGCATTTTTTTTCCTCTAAAATTTTAGTTTGTCAAATAAGTTTGATATCCCTGACATCAGTTAATTTGAATTCTAGACTTTGTAAGATCTAATGCATGTATAAAGTTAAGAAAATGTTGACTTATAAATACATGTATTTTTTTCTTGCTTCTTAGGGAAAACCAGTGAAGAAGGAAGATATTTTTGTCGCAGTAAAAACATGCAAGAAATTTCATGGTGACAGAAGTACGTTTTGCGGTATTCATTTTTCTTGGGCTTTAAGAATCCAAGCTGCCTTTGCAATAAAGTACAAGCCAGTTAGAAATGGAAGCAAGAAAGGAAATAATGGAGCGCTGTCCCGTAATGAAAGTTGTTATTTAATCAATATTACTCATCTCACCACTTCAATCGCCAAGATCATTTAGGAGGAATGATTTTGTATTGAAGTACAAGAGGCCCACGCTCTTCTATCTCCTATTTAGAGCAGAGTTCTAAACAATGAAAAAGCTCAGCTGTAGTAATCTTGGCAGTGATGTGTGCATAACAGTACATTTATAAAACAGTGTCCCATTGTGTCTGCTGAAAGTCTTTGAAGTCCATGGAGAGTCTGAGGAGACTGCCAGGTAACAGAATGTCAACAAAGAATGTTTTTTTTCAAGGCTGTTCCTTTTTAAAAATAGCTATTTTAAGTGTACTTATTGATACTTTTCAATAAAGACACATTGTTAGGGAGGAGATAATGTTGGTAAGAAGGAAAAAGCCACCTTAGGGGCAATGACCCTTTCTGGCATGCAGTTGAATGTTGTTTTGGTTTATTCTGGGTGTCATTACAAAATTCTGCTAGTTATGCTGGTCATCCATCTTTCTATCTTTCTTTTGTCTATCCTAAAAATGAGTAGACAGAATTTCTCTCTTCTTAAACCTCACTTCAGACAGTACTTTTCTGATACTGACAATTAGGCAGTTTTTTTCATTTTCCAATTTTAGCATATATTTTATATTTTTCCGTGAAAAAGCTGTTGATGTCAACCAAGGGTGTGATATTTATGTAGGAGAGATTCCTAAACCAGCTGTCAGTTTTATGAGATTGGAGCAAAAGGGGAAGTACATTTATATACTTTATATGATAACATGATGCATACAAATTATGTTTTAAAAGGGAGGATATTTCCTAAATAAAAAATTTTACAGTTTTGGATTATAGTATTGCTTAAGTCATTAACATGAATTGAAATCTACTTCTGATCAATAATATCTTAAGCGTATGTTAACCATCAACATGTTTGCCAGAAATAGTTATGAAAAACTCCAAATCCTATTAAATCTGACTAAATACATATACTCATTATGCAAAAAGTTCTAAAATATTACTAGTGATCACTTTAGCAATTTAAATGTTTTATTTTTCAGTAGGAAATAGGAAAATAGATCTTTTGGAGAAGCAAGGGAACTGTGAGATGAAGGAATTAAGAAAGAATTGGGATGTGTTGTGTGGGTGTTCCAGGTCACCACAGCAGTGCAAATACATACTAAGAAAATATTTTCAAAAATTTTATTTATCATAAATTTAACCCAAATTTATAAAAATATCATTTTCCTTTTTTCATTGTTTAGACTGCTGTGTGGTAGAAGGGCTTTGTGGAATAATTTTGATAAATATCTTTCCTTTCCTTCCCTACCCCTCCCTCCCTCCCTCCCACCTCTCTCCCCCAACCTCTTCCTTTCTTTCTTTCTTTCTTTCTTTCTTTCTTTCTTTCTTTCTTTCTTTCTTTCTTTTCTTTTCTTTTCTTTTCTTTTCTTTTCTTTTCTTTCTTTCTTTCTTTCTTTCTTTCTTTCTTTCTTTCTTTCTTTCTTTCTTTCTTTCTTCAAAACTGGGGATTGAACACAGTGCTTGCCAGGCAAGTGCATATTCTGCTGAGTGATCTCCCCAGCCCTAAATATCTAAATATCTTTTTCTTTTTTCTCTTTGGTGGTATAGGAATTGATCTATCCTCAACCCTATTTTTATTTTGAAACAAGAGTCTTGCTAAATTGCCCGTGCTGGGCTCAAACTTAAAATCCTCTTGCCTTTGTCTCCTAGAGTGCTAGAGTTGCAGGCATGTATCACTAGGCTCTGTGAATAAATACCTTTGTTTTAAAAAGATGTTGGAGAAATGCACTAGGCTGTCTTCTATTTGATTTTGGTTTATAGCAAGCAGAAGTATTTGAATTGATTTGATTGATCTTGAAGATAGCCTGGAATAGCGATTATTTGATGTGAAAGTGGTGGGTGGTAGTAGTATTCTGGAGTCTTAGATCAGTGTCAGACTTGGCGGGGGTGTCCCAACAGATGAGGCTTGCCGCTTGCCACGGTTTGTGGAGGTCTCCACCCATAATCAGTTGGTTCTAAGGCGAGGAGATGTGGCACAGAGGCAACATTCATGGTGGTGAAAGATCCCGAGTAAAGAGAAGAGAGCAAGCTTCTTTCCCTCACTTCTATTGTATGCAAGCTACCTATCCCAGGTTGAGTGTGGCTTCTCACTGCTGATTTTTTAAAAAGCATTCTGGTGTGGTTTTCACATAAACAGTAATCATTATTAAATTTCATGCTGACAGTTCCTTGTGACATGACAGTTACTTACTTGATATCATGGAGAAGGCTGAGTGTGGAATGATGCAGAGCTGGCCTGAGTCCTTTTGTGCCCTGCTGGGTCATGAGGCAAGACATGAGCTTCCACGTTCTGAATTCCCATACTTTTTCTGTCACAGCACAACTGTACTGTGATGTCCTTGGAAGTGTGATGAACCCAACACTGTTTAAATTGTCTTTGCTATTTATGTTGATTCCCTGCAGTGCGCAAGGTCAGCTTGGACTTGGCTGGAAGCTGTAAAAGTAGCTTTCATTTTCAGTAGCAGTGGGCATCGCGAGGCACTGAAGGCCACTTATGGTCTACAAGACACACTGGGCTGAGAGTTTAGACCGCCATCTGGTCCAAGCCAATTAGTGCTCCACTCAACCAGTCTATATGGGCCGGGTCATTTTTTTCTTTTTCCTATTCTCTGTGAGCTGTGTGGTAGAAATACTTGAAGGAACCAAAGTTAAGTGGTAATGGAGGAAGTAAGCATAGAAAACCATAGATAAGAAGCCACATTTGAATAATTGAGAAGGGGCTATATTTGTGGTCACATACTATTTTATTTACACTGATCATCTCCCTGATGATGAGGTATAGACACAGAAAGGGAAAACATGTATTAGATTCTTTGTTAATACTCTCTTGGACAAATTGATTATAAAACCAACCAGTAACACTAAAAAAAGGGGGGCGGGCTGGACAGGTAGTTCAGTAGAATAAGCACTTGCCTGGTAAGCGCAAAGGCCTGAGTTCAATCCCTGTGTGGGGGTGGAGGTGGGGGAGAAACTTTAAAAAATATATGTCTTAAATGTTGTACTTTGGCCTGACTGTGAAACGTCTACCTAAGTCATTTGCCTGGATTTTTTGTTGTTGTTTGTTTGTTTTCTTTACTTTCTTCTTACAGCTTCCCAAAAACTAGGACATGCCACCACACCCAGGTCTCAGTATGCCCCAGGGACTGGGACCGTCTTTTTTTTTTTTTTTTTTCCTTTTGGCTGGCTCAGGCTGCCTTAATGGAGGGCCAGGTAAGGCTTGTGGAGCTGGGGATCAAACCCTGGTCTCCTGTGACTGACTGCTTTTGCCCAAGCAGGCGCTTAAGCAACTGAGCTAAACTGCAGGCACCCTGCCAGGATTCTAATGCAAATGAGATAGAGCAGTGGTGGTGAACCGTGGTGTTGTTTTTCTTTTAAGACGGCAAATGTTAATGCATGTTTTTTTTTTTTTTTTTTTTTTTTTTAAATTAAACCTTCAGTATTTAGGCTTAATTGAAGTGTTGGCACTTTGCGATAAGTAGGTTTTGGGTTGCAGTTTTGTCTCTAAAAGGTTCACCACCATTGAATTAGAGCATTCTTAGAACACAGCTAGCAAAATCATGCTTTTTTTTTTTTTTTTTTTTCGATAAAGCAATACATTTTGACACCATTAAGACAGAATGCTCTGAGTGCCAAGTGTGCGGTAGGGTTTTGAAGAAACTTTCATGTGTGATGAAGAATCAGGCAGAACATGGAAAACATCTCTGGAGCTTTAATATGTAGCTTGACAACTTCCTCTTGGGAAGGAAGAGGGTTTTTTTGTTTCAGTGTTTGACATGAGCTGTCAAAAAACCGTAGGCACGTCCTTGTGTCGTTCTGCCACACAGCTCCAGTGCATGCCTCATGCAGCTTGTGTGTGCTCATCAAATACAGGCTGTGAATCGCTCTCCTCTTTTAGTCTCCCTCTAATTAAAGAGGTCAAATTGCTGTTTGCTCAGCCTTTAGTTCTTTTTCACAGCTTCCTGAGCCTTGAAAAATAAATACCTTATTCAAGTTAAAAAGAGACAGAACCTTTTTCCTGTCTTTCCTGCTGTGGTCATATCTGGAAGAGACTACTTGGAACAGATTTATTCGAGGGAGTATTTGGTGACTGGGGCTCTCTTTGGTGAAAGAGGATGCAGGTAGTTGGGTGTAGTCTGCTGATTTAAAGGGTAAGGCTTGCATTAAAGATGCAGGCAGGTGGATGGCCAGCACTCTAGTCAGAGGAAGTGATTAGGTTAATTGCTGAAGAGTGGAGGGTGGTCAGGTGAGGCCTCGCTCTGTTCTTTCCTTCACTGAGAAACAGCTAATGATGCTTCAGATTGCTTCAGACTCTTGTTTTCGATCACTGAGGAGGGATATTTTTCAGTGTTAGGTACAACTCAGTCTTTAAAGTCAGGAATTGGAGTACATATGTGTGTCCATAATGCCCTACTAAAATGAGAAGTGCAGTCAGGGTTTTATGTTGCAGTTACTAACACATGCAAAGACACAAGGTCCATTTGCCAATTGAAAATAGCAGATTCTTCAGAATAGCTGTTCAGCTTTGTGTGGTACATTACATTTGATGGATTGAACATTTTATAGAGTGTCCGGGTGTCAGTCTATTTTCATCCATAATCCTAGGCAGATTTGCAAGTAAATTCACCAGCGGTAAAAGTGTGTATTTCTTTATCTCACAGTGAGACCCAAGTCTTACTTAAATCTAGAAAGTTCTAATGAAGATTTACGCCATTGGTGCAGCTGGGATTTTTTTAATAGTAGATTTTTTACTTTGCTCCACTTTTAAGTTATCCTATGCCAAATGTTCTTGAAAAGGGCAGTATTATTTTGTTGCAGAAAGCATGCTTCTCTTTATTGAAAATGAGATATCACGTAATTCTCTAGAAGTAGGTGGTTTAATTTCTCTAGGGGTGCGGTACCTTAATACAATATGAAATAGTTTATAAATAATAAAATGAACTCCTTTTAAAATGTTGTTAGACTATGCTAATAACATAGGCCAGTATTTTAAAAGTTCAATTTAGAATGAACCCTCATTGGATATAAAATCTGAACTTGCTATTTTAGAAGTCTACTTTCAGATCCTTTACAGCTAGAACATATGATAAAACCATGGTACTTAGACTGATGAGAGACTGATAGAAAGTATTTAATATCTTAGGTACCTTAGAATCATAATATCTTACTATATTAAAATGTTTCGACTAAGTTCAGATGATTGTTAATGATGATACCAAAATGATGAATTACCATTATGAGTAAAATTTTAAGTTACTTTCCAAAAAGAGTCCTGTTAATAAAATACCTGTTAATGTCACTGTTAAACAATTCAGTTCATCAAGCTTACACTATGTCCTAGTCACTGTGCCAGATATTGGGGAATGAATCCTACAGAAATTCTTACCTTTAAAGAAATTTCCTTTCTCAAACTACAACTGAAGCCAGCTAGTTAGGTATAGGAGGGAGCTAGCTTATATTTTATTAGGTTTTATTTTATTTAAATTAAGTAATTAAGGAAAAACACCTGTACTGTTTAATAAAACTATTAGACTAAAAGGACAAGGCTGAGAAAGTTGAAAGTAGGATTTATGCAGGCTGAGGACCCCTGCTGGGCACTGAGGAAGGTTCTTGACCTTTCCTCACAGCTTCTTCCAGCATTATGCAGTGGGTGTTTTACCCAAGAGTGTGCACTCTGAGTTGCTGCAAGCTGCAGGGAGCCTTTGGGGAGGGAGGGCCTTTGTGCTCATTATGTATGAAACAAACTGCAGCTGCAGCTCCAGGGTGAAGATGGTTGTTGAGCTGAGGTTTGGGAGTAGAACAGAGTGAGGTTTTCAAGAAGTTTTTCCTTTTTCCTGTCTGCCTGCATGTCTGTCCTCTTTTAGTGCATCTTTGACTATTCTGACAGGAACAACAGTCAGACCTTCATTACTATCTACCTTTGTGTGTTGATAGAAAATATTTTAATATATAAAAATACTTAATGGACAGTGTTATTGGTGTTTAGAATTCATAATTGTTTTTCTGTACTTTTTTATATAAGAGTTAAGGGTACCTGAGGTAAATGCTGATTTGCTTAGCTAAATATTTGGATTTCACATTGTAGTGGCAGTTTTTGAACATAATATTTTAATTTGGGTTGAAATAAAGGAAAAATATACACTTTAATAAAATCTCCAAAAGTTTCATGGAGGTCTTGGTTCATCAGTTAAAATTCTTAAATTAATAGAGTCTAAAATCTGAATACAGTCTCCTATTAAAATAACAATAGAAACCCCATTTAAAACATAGAGATACACAGATAGTTTTTTAAAAAAATATACAGAGAAAGCAATTATTTGTAAATTTGACATATGAATTAATGTGAAGTCCAGAGATATCTATATATCAGGTATGTAAATTCTGTTACTTTTGAGCACCTAAACCTGAAATACTTATTGTTTTCAGCAATTTATCTGTCTTTTTGATCAAGCATGTTTGCACATGTCTGTAATCCCAGCACTCAGTAGACTGGGACAGGAGGATTGCTGGGAATTGGAGGCCAGCCTGGGCTACAAAGTAAGTTCAAGGCCAGCCTGCACTAAATAGTGAAATCCTGTCTCAAAAAGGCAAAACCAAAAAACAAGCAACGTACATGTATATACACAAGATGCCTAGGATGACTGTTCTACTAACTTTTATCTGTTTATTGAAGGGAACAGTTAATGCTTAAAAGTTTTACTTTGCCCAGTTTCACATGCCTATATCCAGTAATCTGAGCATCTGCTTTGAAGACAGCAATGTGCAATGTAACAACCATTGTTGAATTCTATCATCTGGTTTTCTTGAAATTTTGTAGATTTCTGATGTTTTAAAATTTTTTTATTCTCTTTAAAAGCAAAAACAGCAACAACAACAAATCCCAACAGCAGCAGAAGAGCTGTGGATGTAATGCAGTGCAAAGGCCCAGGGTTCAACCCATACTACCGAGCAAATAATTAAAAAGAAATTTATCTGTTGCAGATAGTTTTAAAATCTACAGTGAATCTCAATTTTATTTCTTCCACAGTTTTGAAATATATGCCATTAATATCCATCATATGCAGTGATAATCATGATGAGGCCATGCTTGCCATAGAGTTGGGTACCCTTGTTAAAGTCTCAGGGCAGGGCACTGTTGGGGAGGTACTCCGTCCTGGGAGGGATTAATGTACATCTCAGCTGGAATCACACCAAATATTCTGCCCTGCTGAGGTTTTTCTATTTCCCACTGTGTTAGTCACCTTTCCCTCACTGTGACTAGATACTTGAGGAAAATACCTTGAAGAGAGATTCATCTGAAATCATGGTCTGTGATCTGTCAGATGCATTGGTTTAGGCCTGTGGTGTGACAGAACATCTTGAGGGAGGACATGGCAGAGGGTGGCTGCTAACCTCAGGACCACCAGGGAGCAGAGAGGGTGAGAGAGCCCAGCAGTTGGCCACCAACCCTAAACTAGATAGCATTTGGGGGACATTCTGGATCCAACTATAACATCCACCTGATAAAAACAAATTTTAAAAATACAACATTAGTGGGCAGATAAAATGGAACAACCTACAGGGAAAAGAGGAAAATGAATCCATTTAAAAAGGAACTCTATAAACAGACTAGAAAATTCATTGTATGAAATGACTGTATTTATTGCCAGAAATGGGAAATTAATTCCAGGCCATTTTAAAAACACTTCAAGGAGAGGGTTTTAGCCATGACCCATACTTAGCAGACAATGCTGCCATTCCACACTGGGGAAAACAAGCTCCATGTCTGGGGACATCTGAAGAATAAGTGACTCTGCTTCAGTTACTGGCGGCTCTGCTGCCTTATGTAGTTTTCAAGCTTCCAGTATTACTATACCAATGATCACCACCTCTTGTATCTTCTCAGTACCCATTGTAAAGCAGACTTGGGAGCAACAGGCAAGTCTCGTCGAGTACTACAGTGACTATGCAGACAGTGCCATCCCGACTGTGGACCTGGGGATCCCTAACACAGACAGAGGTGAGTCCTAAGTTATTCCTCCTTTCATTAAAAACCCTCAACCTTTAAGCACAATAAATTAGAATAAAGTGAAATGTGTAGCACTGTATTTTTTGCCTGTCACTTTTTTTTTTTTTTTCTTTCTATGCCCAACATCTTTACCTACAGGTTTGAAGGGATTCTTCAAATTAAAGACTTTATAGTGGGAAGAGTTGTACATTTTTTTTTTTTTTTTTTTGTCTTTTTGAGACAGGGTCCTGCTATGCAGTTGAGGCTGGCCTTGAGCTCACTTTTGTAGCCCAGGCTGGTCTCGAACTCGCACCAATCCTCCTGCCTCAGCCTCCCAAGTGCTGGGATTATAGGCGTGAGCCACCACGCCCAGCTCGAGTTGTACATTTTTAGTCAGTAGTATTTCTGTGGTTGAGCACGTGGAAGTTATAATGGAGTCAAAGAATAGGTTTTTCTAATCTTTATAGCTTATCATGGTCATAATGGGATTCACAGAGTTAGCTTGTCATCTTCCCATACTGAGCTTGGTCCACCTAAATATTATGGTCTGGCTCATATTTGTTATGTAACTTGGAATGGCACCTGATCTAGTTATGTATAGAGTAACCAGTAAGCATCTGTGTCAATCTTTTCATTAGTTTTTCTGTGGGAAGTACATGTGCTTTTTTCTTTGATGCCAGGTCTTCTAATTAAAAACATGTTTTGCCCTTTTTGTGATCTGCAGAGTAACTCAGCTGTGCTCAATGGCTTAGCTATGTACTCAGCCTCTTTTTACATTTTATTTTTGAGATAGTCTCACTGAGTCACCCAAGCTAGCCTCAAATGTGCAATCCTTCTGCCCCATCTTCACAAGTACCATGCATGGCGAAATATTTTTCAATTAAAAAAGAATGAATGTAGAAATTTGACTACCGCATTATTTGTCATAGCATTTATTCAGCGTTATTGCTGCAGTTTTTTTCTTGGCTCCCCATACCCTTCTTAAATTAAAAAAAAAAATACAAATGGCAAGCTGATTATTTTATTCTCTGAAAGTTTGTTTTTATTGTCTTATAATTCCTTGGGGAATAAAGTTCAAGGTAGAATCTGGTACTGCATTTCTATAATTACAGATTCTTTTGGCAAATTTAAATGTAAAGACTGAAATTCTTTGTTTTGCAAAAACTTTTTAGGCTTAATTTTTTCTTGTTAACTTCGTTTTTTAAAGTTTCATTGTAGGCTGTTTTACTAATTATTTGTCTATTAACTCATTATTTGATTTTTTCCTTTTATTTCTAGTCTGACCATATTGTTGCCTGTATTTGTATTCTTTTTTTTTTTTTTTTTGTCTTTTTGAGACAGGGTCTCACTATGCAGTTCAGGCTGGCCTTGAGCTCACTTTTGTAGCCCAGGCTGGTCTCAAACTCACACCGATCCTCCTGTGTCAGCCTCCTGAGTGCTGGGATTACAGGCGTGCGCCACCACGCCCGGCTGTATTTGTATTCTTGATCCCAAAAGCAAAAAAGTAAACAAGGGCCTGGGATGTAGCTCAGCACACAGGCCCTGGGTTTAGTCCTTAGTACCATGTAACATGCACGCATGCACACACACACACACACACACATACACATGCACACACACAAAATCAAGAGTAAATAACAGTGAAATTGAGCGAGTGATTTAATACTAATTAACTAATCCAAGTTTGCACTATACCATGTCACCAAATACTTAGTTGAAATGAGGGATATATCCCTATTTATCAACTTGAATATTTCTCCCCAATGTTTCACTTATTTTTTTTGAACCAAGCATTTACCACAAGGCATTGCAGTTTATCTGTTGATGTCTGAAGGACTGTGGCTCTGTCTTATCTAGTGCTGTATCTTTAATGCTTCCCTTTCTACCTACCTCTGTATCTGGCATGTTGAAATTTAGTTGTGAGCATTCACTGAATGAGCCAATCAAGGTATAGTCTTCACTTTTACACCTTTCCTTCTCCATGGCCATAGTGCTAAGAGTTCTAACAGTTCCTTAAGAATAATCACAGCATCAAAAGACAAGGCTCGTGGACATGCTGGAGACTTGCTAGACTGAAGAGCTTACTTTATCTCTACCTCTAATTATTCATGTATAATTCTTCCAGTTTTTATAGTCACCATTTTCCCATGGCTTAGACATGAAGTTCCTTTTGATTCATTATGTCTGTGAAGACTAGAAATTAAAGAAGGCTAATTTCAGATTATTAAAGTGGGCAAGATTCAATCTCTTACAATGCTTTGAAAAGTCTTTTTTAAAAACCTAGTGGTACACAGGGACTGGGGTTTGATTGCCAGCACCACATGCCATACTGGCCCCACCCTAGGACACACTGAGCCAGCCACAGAGTCCAGATGTGGTGGCACACACCTGTAAGTCCAGCACTGGCAAGGCTGAAAATAGGAGAGTCACTCCAAGTCCAACCTGTCCAAACAAAATACATTTAAAAAAATTGTATAAGTATTCTAGAGAAATCAATGTATCTTAAATTTTCTTCTTAACTACCTTAGGTCATTGTGGAAAAACTTTTGCCATTTTGGAAAGATTTTTGAATCACAGCCATGACAAAATAACATGGTTAGTCATTGTGGATGATGATACATTAATAAGGTAAGGAGTCATTTTTATCCTAAGAGGTTTTAGAGTTTATTTGTATTCAAAAACTGCGCTGTAGATGCTCTGCTTCTGGCCAAGTTGGACTAATAGGGACAGAACATATACTCCCATCTGAAACAAGCCCCCAAAAGAATAAAAAGTATGAAATGAAGGTTTTTAAGATACTGGACATTAGAGGGATGTGAAGCAAATGACTGGCCAGTGGCTTGCATTAAAGTCTCAGTCTTTGTTTAGAATGCACACATGTGGAACCTATAAGTGCCTGGAGTTGACATGGAGCTGAGCATCTCAGGAGACCAAGGCTGCTGAGTTTGCAGAACACAGAACTGGAAAGGAGAGAGCTTTTCAGAAAGACAGTACTTGAAATCTCGGGAAGGTTCCCATAAATATTCATCATTGATCAGTGCATTTGTATGTAGAAATTACCCAAAGCAGGGGCGGGACCACCAGAATGATAAGAGGAAGTGTTTATTGACACTTACATGGGGCTGAATATCTTTTCCCAGACTATGATTCATAGGGCCAAAAGTTATTAAGCATGCAAAGTTGTGGGAAAATTTTGTGGAGAAAAAAAAATCATTTGATGAAAATTGTTTCAGAAGGATTACAGTATTAGAGTTTGTACTTACTGGCTGGGTGTGGTGGTGCATGCCTATAGTTCCTGTACTTGGGAGGCTGAGGCAGGAGGATTGTTGCAAGTTTGAGACCAGCTTGGTCTACAAAGTGAGCTCACGAGCAGCCTGAATTGCACAGTGAGAGCCTGTCTCAAAAAGAAAAAAAAAAAAGTATTTATTAAGCTGTTATTACTATAACTATTCCACATAATAAAAAAAGACACACGAAAGGTTTAAGTCTGAAATCACCTTTTATCTTTTTATCACCTACAGATAAAAGCTACAAAATTATTTGAGATAAAAACCTACTAAACAGAATAGACATTATAAAAGAAAATATCAATGAATGTGAAGATACTGTAGTAATAACTATCTAAAGTGAAAATCAAAGATGAAACATCTTAGAAAAGGCTTAACGGAGATAGCTCAGTGGCATAAGCACCTGCCTGGCAAGTGCAAGGACCAGGCCATGGTATCACATGCTGTGCTAGCCCCAGAACCCTGGTGTGGTGGTACATGCCTTTAATCCCAGCACTGGGGAGGCCAACACAGGAGAATCAGTGTGGATCTGAACTGTATAGCAAGATCCTATATCAAAGAAAAAAAATTAGAAAATGAACAGAGCATCAGTCAACTTTGGAATAGTTTCAGGTAACATCATAAATATATTATTACATAAATATTTGCTATATAATATATATTACATGTGATCTTATATATTACATATCATATATATTATATACAATTAGAGTCCATGAAAGGAGTATATAAGAAATATTTTAATGAATATTTTCCAATTGCATGAAAACTATAAATCTACAGATTCAAGAAACATAATGTTTTGCTCACTTTCTTGTTGCCAGGACAAAATACCCAACACCTAAAACTTACAGGCAGAGTAGTTTATTTTAGCTCATGGCTTTCAGAAGATTCTGTGCATACTTGGCTGGTTCCAAGGTGGGAAGGGACATTGCGAGGGTTTGGCAGCAGAAACAGTGAAGGGAGGAGCCAGGAATGAGCTGCACCCTTACAGGTCCTGTTCTCAGGGACCCAGCTCCTTGGCCCAGGCCCTGCCTTCTAGCTGCACAGTCACCTGTGGGCTGTGGCTACAGCGCAATCCCAGCTCCTCCCACAACCCCAGCCTTTGAATGGTCACCTGTTCTGGAGGACATACTAATCCAAACCGTAATACTCATTGAACCCTAAACACAAGTGAACATAATGTAGAACACAGCCCCTCCAAGAGTGCAGCCCTCATGAACATTCCCTGCAGTATGTATTATATATGCAAGTATATCATTTGTGTCACTAGCCTTTGGGATAAAAACTTGAAGCTTTTGCCAGATGTTCATTTAGTTTTTTTCAAGTTTATTAGCAGTAATATCTAATTACATATTATCTTAAATATTCTTTTTTGATTTGAGCTTCGTTACTTTTCCTTTTATGATACCATCTTTGGTTATTATGAACTCTAGATTTTCCAAAGACTTTAGAGTGAATAATTGAAAGAAGTAGGATCAACCTCTGTTTGCCATCAGTAGCAATAACTGTATCTTTAAGTTGGATTTTCTATTGTCAGTGAAGCCAAGAGCTTTGACTTCTAGAATACTCACATACATACAAAGATATAGGGTTTGAACTCATGACTTTGCACTTGGCAGGCAGGCGCTTGTGCACAGAGCTATCTCCTTGGCCCCTGAATATAAAATTTTAAAACTAAAAAATTGCAGGAAGTAGAAAACAGAAGAAGTCAACTCGATTTTAGTGAATAGAAGAAAGTAAAAGAAAATGACTAATGTATATCTAAATTTATGGCTAATGGGATGGCCAGATAGCTCAACGGATTGAAGTGCCTGCTTAGGCAGATGCAGGGACAGGGATTTGATCCCCAGCCCTGGCCCTTGGGTGTACTGAGGCAGAGATTGAGACTGTGTGTGAGGATGTGCACCTGTAATCCCAGCAACTTGGGAGGCTGAAAACAGGAGCATTGCTACAAGTCTGATCTGTGTAGTGAGACCCTGTGGATCATGTACTACATGCATAAATAAATAATTAAATAACTATATGACTAAATCACAGAACATACAAAAAGGTAAATTTAATGAAAATTTAAGGAATATGTATAAAAATTGAGAAAAATTCCATGAAAATAGGGGACAGAAACTAAAGGACTTAAAAAAAAACCATGTTATTTAACTGGTAGAGGCAAAGACGTATAATATAACTGGAATCTCCAGTGAGTCTCAAAAGAACAGGATTTATTTATTATTTTTTTTTCGGTACCAGAGATCAAACTTAGGACCTTGTGCTTGCCGGGCAGGCTCGCATGCCGCTGGGCTATCTCCCCAGCCCAGAAAAGACATTTAAATCACCAGACATGAAGAAACATTGAAAAGGCTTTGGTTGCCATAGAAAATTCACCTGGAGTAATCAACTTCTTCACGTAATCTAGGAAAATCATTCAGTTTTAAAAGGCAGTCATCTGAGTATCTAGACAAAATGATAAAATAACTAAAGAGCAATAAAATTACCCACTTTCTCAGAGTGACATTTGACAGCTAGTTAACAGTGGAGCCATGTTTTCAATGAACTTCAGCATGGAAATTGTGAATCACAGATTTTTGTCTGTAAGGTGTGTTTGAATATGTTGCCATAGGAAAATTCTTCAGTGTACATGAATGCAGGTAATAGTGTCTATGCCTGGGATAAACATATTGGAGAAAAATTTGACCCAACCCAGATGGATGAAAGTTAGGCAGAAAAACTCAGTGGTAAGCATTTCATATATTGACCAGCTGAACTAAAAGTAAAATAGAAATGGGGAAATAAGCTAAAGAATAGTATGCACTTGTAAATATTATGTTTTCTGACATAAAGCATAAAGTATGCAAATAAAAAGGTAAAGTGAAAGGAAGAGATTATTACCTGTTATAAATATGATAGTTGATGTCTTAGTTACGTTTTTCATGTTGCTGAGACAGTACATATCACTCACAGTGAAGAAAAAATTCATTTAGCTCACAGTTTATTCTCATTGTCTGTCTGTCTGTCTGTCTGTCTGTCTGTCTCTGTCTATCTGTCTGTCTTTGTCTCTATCTCTGTTTCTTTGTCTCTCTCCCTCTCACCTCTCTTCCCCCCCCCCACCCCTCCGCACCAGGAATCAAGTTAATAATCTGTGCTTGCCAGGCAGGCACTGTACTGCTGAGCTATATGCTTGGCTAGCTCACCATTTATAGAGGTTTTATTCCATAATCAGCTAGCTCTAAGGCAGGGTGGTGTGGCAGGGGGAAATTTTTTATTGTGGCAAAGATACCAAAAACAACAAAAGAGGAGGGAAGAGCAAGACTCCTTCCCTTCCTTATTGTGTATGCAAAGGTACCCACCATAGAGCAGATGTCACACAACTTTGGCCTATAAATTAATCACAAACTCTAGATGCAACTGCTTTGAAAAAGCTTCCCACCATGACTGTACAAGGCTTTGGATGGACAACCAGACACAGCTGGCATGTAAAGGGTACCATAAAAAACGACACACCAGCCAGGCATGGTGGTGCATACATGTAATCCCAGCACTTGGGAGGATGAGGCAGGAGCATTGATACAAGTTGAAAGTCAACCTGGACAAAGTATTGAGTCTAAGGCCAGCCTGAATTACATTGTGAGATTCTGTCTCATAACAAAAAGTGACATGCCAAATATAATTTTAAATTAAAAATGTAATAAAACACAAAAAGGCTAAATATAATGGTAAATAGCAGAGGGAAAAACATTCTAAATATTAAAAGTGTATTTTTAAAAAGCAAAGAAATATACTTAAATGACCAGGCACTTAAATGTAGCATGCTACATATAAACCTAAATTATTATATATAGTGGTGACTCAAGCATTAGCGGTCATGTGGTTTAATGCACCTAATGAAAAAATAAGCTTTGAAATGGACTCATAGAGCAAGTTCCAGTTCTGTATATGAGACACACACATAGTAATTCAGTCTAAAAATAACAGATAAAGGTTTATCTAAGCATTGGGAACAATAATAATTCATAATTCAGTACCCAACTTATAAACTTGAAAAAGTACAACAAAATCAGCCTAAACAGCACAAGGGAGGAAATAATAATAAAAATAAATCTCAAAGCAATAAAATAGAGAACAAGCAGAAAATCAAATTAATCAAAATGTTTTCTTGAAAAAAATTACATTGAAGGATGTCCAGGAGACACACTCTAAGCAGATTCACGCAGTTTGACCTTTGGTGAGTTGCTTATTTCACTGAGCACAATGTCCTTGAAGTTTATCCATGTTGTAGCATGTCCCTTTCTCTTTAGGTTAGCTTGTACCCTGCTGGCTGGCTGGACCATCTTTCCATTATCCATTCATCTGCTGATGGACCCTCAGATGGCTTTCTCATGCTAGTTCTTATGAATATGTTGCTATGAATGAGACTACAACTACCTCTTCAAGACCCTGCTTTCCATTCTTTGGGATATAGTCTAAGAAGTAGAATTGCTGGGCCAAATAGTGATTTAGTTTGACTGAAAGAAGCCTACTAATGATATTTTACATCTTTAGATGTAAAATCAACAAGGGCAGGAAAAAATCCATAAGGATGGGAAGAAGACTGCAAGACATGAACCCATCAGTGTTTAAGTGAAAGTACCACACCCAAGGGAAAAAATATAGTTAATGCAAGTACAGTAACTTTTGAAGACAGTATTTAAATATGTACCTTTAGTTAGGAGTGGGAAGAAGGGTAAAACTTAAAAAAAATCCTGACTTTTAGTAGGTCTGATTTTTGAAGTGCTGTGGGTGGAGCAGTTCTGAGTGTATTTTAGGTACATCGTAGGATGGATTAAATGTTAATATTTTGGAGTCGCTCTTCACACTGGATTAAGAATGGAGCAAGCTGAGGGAATGTTACATGGCAATAGAAGAACCTGAAAGAGTTTATAACTTTTGTAAGAATTCAAGATTTTTAAGATAAATGCATGTGTGTGCATGTGGGTTCACATGTGTGATTCCTATCCCTGCCAAAAGAGGCTGGAAGCAGTTATTTCAGCAGCACTGAGAAGCTGTTGCCTGCAATGAATATGCTGCTTTCCTCAGTGAAGGAAGAGAGTGTCCCAGAAACAGTTGATTCCAGAGGAGAGGCAAGATAGCTGACGGTGTATTTAGAGCATCTTTTTGTATCAGAAAGCACAGAAAGCAAGGAAGTGCTTTAGGAAAAAAAAAAAAAAAAAAGGAAGAAAGAGAAACGAAGCAAAAATAGACACATGGCAAGAGGGCATAAAGGAGAACTTAAATAGGCTCCACTGGCCAAATTTGGGATATATAAAACATCAGTTAATTAAATCAGTAGTACTCATGAGCTATTAAAATTAGAAGCTAATGAATTAATGCTTAAAGAATGGGAAAAAAAGGAAAGAAGGAAGGCATGAAGGAGAGAGAGAAGAGAGTAAGTTCTTGATGGCAAGCTAATGAGCTCTGATTGATAAATGTGCAAGGAATGATAGAGCTGGAAGCCATCATTTTGTAGCCATCATAGGAAAGATTGATTGAAGAAAGACCCATTAGATTATGCTAAACTAGGGATACATTTTGATGAAGGCTGGTGTATGTTCATGTTAAAGCCTTTGCCTAAGGACTTTCAGAAATAGCAAGGAAAATTGTTAATTTCTCAGGAGAGAAACCAGGCAACACCTTAATTGGGCAATCACAATGAATCTCAGCAACGTTGGCTAAGGTGACATTGTGTGTCACACACAGCATTGTTTATTTCATACTGTGAGTGGGAATGTATAACTTGAGCTTTACCATGGGCAAATATCAGACAACCTAATATGAAGATCAGATTATTCTAAAAAACCCTAGAAGCTTGTGATTTTAAAAGATATCAGTGTTATCAGGTACTACTGTAATAATAGAAAGCTTAGGCAGGAGAATTGCTATGCATTTTGAGATCATCCTGGGCTGCATTGTTACACAATGAGTTCAAGACCAGCCTGGACTACTGGACTACATAGGGAAGCCCTATTTGAAAAATATCAAGAGAAAGGAAGAAAAAAGAGCCAGATAGCCAATGTTTTTAAAAACAGTAGCTATAGAAGTGGTTCAAGATTAAAGTGATACAGTGAATAAATACAGTCCAGGATCTAGAGGTTTATCCTACACTGGAGAAGAAAGAGCTATAGATGTATCAGTAACATTATTGGGTTAATGCATAAAATTAAAATACAGTGGTTAACTTAGACATAAGCATGTGCCAGAATTTTAGCTCCAAGTTCTTATAATTAAGACTACTACATATTTTCATGTATAGATCCTAGAGAGACTCTTTTCCCTTGATTAAATACCTAGGGAAGGGCTGAGGAAGGTAGCTGGTGTACATTTAACTTTGTAAGAAACTCACTGTATCAATGTTAAATTTTTTGAAGTGCTAATTTTTCCTGAGGTATGTCAATTTCTTTCTAGTACTTTAGAAAAAGGACAAGCACATAAAACAAATGTGGGGAATGTGCACAATTGACAGATCTGGGAAAAGGGAGTCTGGGAGCTTGCTAGAAACTATGTGCAAATGAAGAGTTAAAACATTTTGCAATAAAAAAAATAGTTGGGATAGATATACAGCTCCTTTCTCTTACTTCCGTGAGAAGAAAGATTTGTACTAGAAGTGTTTAGACAAGTATCATGTCTGTATCTTGTCCTCTGAACAACTACTACAAAGACAACAGTATGCAGTGTATTAACTGTTGTAACTGCCCTACTAACCTGTTTCTCACTAAAATTAAAAACTAAAAAATAGGGCTGGCGAGATAGCTCAGCGGTCTAAAGCACCTGCTTAGGCAAGCTTAGGCAACCCCAGGGACCGCGGTTCTATCCCCAGCACCACATGCTGTGCCAGCTCCACTCAGGACAGGCTGAGCCAGCTCTAATAGAAAGAAAGAAAGAAAGAAAGAAAGAAAGAAAGAAAGAAAGAAAGAAAGAAAGAAAGAAAGAAAGAAAGAAAGAAAGAAAGAAAGAAAGAAAGAAAGAAAGAAAGAAAGAAAGAAAGAAAGAAAGAAGGAAAGTTTAAAAAAAGAAATGTTTAAAAAAAAAACCCAAAAACTAAAAAATCAAAATAAAGAAATATAGCTTAGGGTGGATCATCTTCTGTATTTTAAAGATCAGTGTTGTCTGTCTGCACTACTAATAAATTGCTGTATTTCTGGTAGTACTCACTGTAGAGCATGGCCATGCTGTTCTTCATTTCTGTGTCTTACAGTTTTCTGAAATGGGAACAGGTTGTTAAGCAGAGTTCTTTTCTTGAATCAGTAGCCAGAACCCCTCAGACAGAATTGGAGATCAGCTTCTTTATCCACATTTCCACTGTTTCAAGAAAATGAAGTAGGTGATAATTATCAAGCTGTGTTTGTGAGCCTTTGGCTTTAAAATGAAACTACAAATTTAGAAATAATATTAGAAGGAAAGGAAACCCACAGAAGATGTGAAATCCCAGATATTTTAACCTTAGAAATTAGATGTCATGTGTTGAATTGACAGTTTTACAATACACAAAAGGAAGAGAAATGTCAGGTAGTTCTCATTTTTTTCAGACCCTGAATTAGACATAAATTTTCCCTAGAAAACTTTGTTTCAAAAAGCTAATAAAGTTTGTAAAAACAAACCCAAGGCTGTTCCTCTCAAGAGTTTATATTTTTCATCACTGAATAGTATCATCACTGTTACATTTTTTAGTATTTCTCAGAGGATTTCTTGAAGACTAGTTCCAGATCAGGTGCTTAAGATGTTATGTTTGTGTCCAAAGACAGTTTTCAGTACCCTCAGAAATTTTTGATGTTACAGAGCCCTGACCTTCAGATGGATTATGAATCTGATCCCCAGACTTAGAGATTTATTGAGCACCAGCACTTGTTGGAGATTGCATTCCTGTGTTAAATTTGTCTTTTTCTCTTTTAGCTTCAGCTTTATCAGTTGGGGTATTTCTGTAGATGTATTAGCTTGGGTAGAAAAAATGATCTCCTGCTTTATATCTCTACTTCCTTTTCTCATCACAAGTGTATCACCAAACAGGAAAACAATGTGTCTAGAATACTGGGGTACTCAAGGTGGCATGGCTCTATGAGAAAGCTTTTTTCTATTAGTAATTAATACAGAGCAAAGCCTGCTGTCGTAGTGAAGACTCACGATGCTCATGAATCATAGATTGAAATGCCTCTCAGAGTTTAGTCCACTAAAACATTTTAACTCAAAGTTGTGGACCATGAAAAAGCTTATTTATTTATTTATTTATTTATTTGTTGATCAGTAATTCATTTTATGAGGAAAACCAAGACTTAGTGATGTATGAATTGGAAATCTCTAGAAGAAACAGGAGAAAACTTTATAAGGCACACTTCTAGATGGCATAAGTTGTTAGAAAAGTGAAGAATTTATTTGGTTAGCATTAACTTTTGTGTCTGCTTTAAAAAGTTATTTTTCTATTTCCCATGAAATCTTTACTTCATCCTTATCATAGCTATAGTTCTAGGCAGTGCTCTGGTCCGTTTGTGGATATTCTGACCACTCTTCATCAGCTGTCATTTTTGACTCATGACAAAGACAGATTGGAGCCAAAAGATATTCAGGGGATACACAGATGGACAGAGTTCACGCACTGGGGCCACCTCACCACAGTTTGCAGCACCTGCCAGCCACATGCCTGATCCTCCTCAACTCATTGACATCCCAAAGGGTCCTCTCTGCCTTTAAGAACCAAACTGCCAAGTCCCTAAAAGATGTGAGGATTAATTTACACCCAGAAATAAGCAGAGCTAGTAGAAGTGAGATTTATGGTTGCTGGCCACCTTCACTTCACTCACCTGCCACCCCACTCAGGTGGCTGTTTTCTGGCTGAGTCTGCTTCATTCTGGGTATGTTCTTTTGGTTTTTCAATTTCTGTTTATTTTCCTGGTGTTCATATTTTTTGGTGTTTTAAAATGTATTTTGTTCTATAAATCTCTTGACTTTCACTGTTAAATGATTTCTGTATACTGCTGCATTTAAAACATAGGGTGTAGGCATAAAATATTTATACTGAAATGTCATCTGAATTAAGTAATGGTTACATATCTTTGTCATCGTAGCATCTCCCGGCTCCAGCACTTGCTTAGCTGCTACGACTCCAGTGAACCTGTGTTTCTGGGTGAGCGCTACGGCTATGGTCTGGGCACTGGTGGTTACAGCTATGTCACAGGAGGAGGAGGGTAAGTGTGAGTTCAGTTGTGTGCAGATACAGTTAGCTCTCAGTATGCATGGATGCTCAGGTCCCTTACACCAAATGGAGTATTTGCATGTATATTTATTTATTTATTCATTTCTTACATTATGGCCAACTCAGCCTGCTCTGGAGGTGGGGCTGGCGCAGCATATGGTATCAGGGATTGAACTGCAGGCCCTGTGGTTGCCTAAACTTGCCTAAGCAGGTGCTTTAGACTGCTGAGCTATCTCGCTGGCCCGGAGTGCTTGTATTTAACTTGTGTAATCCTCTGCCAGAAATCATCTCTAGATTATCTAGAATACCTGTTATAATGTAATAGCTTTTATATTATATTATTTAGGGATTAATAAAAAGTATGGGCACATTTTCAATATAGGTATGTTTTTAAAAAATATTTTTGGTCTTTGTTTGAATTTTTGAATGTAAAATCCACATAAAGAGCTAGCTGCCTATAGTTTGAACACCAGCACCCCTTTCCTGGGGCAGAGGTGCGTCTGTGGTGCTGCTGGGACCTACACTGGATGTGCGTGCCCTTTAAATGAGACTGCCACTACAATGGGAAGGTGAACATTATCATTGTGAAATGTGAAAAAACCCACAGTAAGCAACATTTTGTGCCTTGAAGAAATAACAAAAATGTATGTCAGAGTCCTTGGAGAAAAGAAATTTCCCTGTAATACCAATTGCTGTAGGCAGCCAACTAGTTTCGACTGTCTATTTAAATGAAAAAGATTACTTACTGATTTTAATTTCAGAAAATAAGCCATAAAACTTTAAATTATCTAGTACTTAGTAAATCACTTTTGGGGAAATAATAATATAGAAGCTTAGACATAGATAATTAGATATTCATGTTGGATTGATAGGTTTTAAGTAACAGTTATAATCAGTCTTTTTTAATGAAGCCCCAACTTAATCTGTTATGAGAAAAGATTTTGATTTGATTTACTAGGTAAATCAATTCAGCAGTTATTATTTTCTATTATTGCTATAGTCTTTGCTGTTGAGAAAGTTAGGGAGAATGTTAACTTGTTATTAACTGTAGTCATTTAAAGTCTTTCAGCAGATGCCTGTTGGGTTTTCACTATATACTAACCCAACTATATCCAGTGATTATAAACAGTCCTATTTGCAGTCCTCCAGATTAGGGTGCTTCTGTTGCAGTACATGTTTTTAGTCACTATAACAGAATGCCTGAGACTGGGTTATATGTCAAATAAAGTTTTATTTAGCTGACAGTCATGGGAATCGAAACGTGTGGCATCTGCCTGTGCTCGGCTTGGGTGAGAACCTTCTGGCTGTAGCACAGGATGAGAGACATGTGGCAGCACTGTGTTCAAGAGGGAGAGATAAAAGGAAGAGAGATTCAAGGACAGGCTCTCTAGTTTTATGATAACCCACTGTTATGGAACCAGCAAGGGTTTCTAGAGAACTGCATTAATCCCTTCTGAGGGTAGTCCCCCAGTGACCTGATGACTGCCCACTGGGCTTCACCCCTTAGAGGTGTCCCTGCTGTTCAGTGTCTCTGCACTAGAGACCAGATTTCTAGGACATGAGCTTTTGGAAATTATACTCAAGCCATTGCAAAGCCATAGCAGGATTGTTTGCAGCCATTGGCTCAGCAGAGTCTTTAAGTCTGGTCAGCTTTATCTTCTGTCAGCACTCTGCTGCATCCTTGTCAGTCATCTGTAGGTAGCCGCCATCTCTCACATAGGCTTCTGCCCAGACTCCCGCTGTCTCTGCTTTTGCTTCTTCTGCCCTCTATGCTGCTATCCCTGCTGTAGTCGAGGAGGACTTTCTCCCCAGCCCCACCGTTTTCTGTGTGTTAGTGGTCAGGCTCAAGTCCAGGGTGTCACACATTCTGGGCCAACACTACTGTTGAGCAACATCCCAGCCTTGGTGAGAGGACTTTCTAAAAGCAGAACTCAGCCTCTCTTCTCCTTGCCCAGAGGTCTTCAGTGACTTCACGTTGTCCTTTTCCCCAAAGATGAGAACCTCTTACTTGACATCTGAGAAGAATATTGTTATGTTTTATGTCTAGGTGTCCCCCCAAAGCCTCATGTAGTCATTGGGTGGAGACTTCTATAGATTGAGACTTTACTCATGAGTCACTGGGATTATGTGTTTTAGTAATGATGGGATTATTGGTCTGAGTAGGGCTGGGACTATGGGTGTGGTCTAGGGTGGATATCATAAGGCAGAGAGCCAGACATGAATATAAAGAGAGACAGAGAGACAGACTAGAGCTGTTGTTGTTGCTCTCTGCTCCTTTGGTTGGTTGCCTCTGCCGCTATTTTGTTGCTATTCTGCCGCCATGAACTGGATGCTCTCTGCCCTGTTCCACTCAGCCTTGGGCCAGCCGAATATGGACTGAAACCTCCACAAACTGTGAGCTACATAAACCTTTCCTTCCTTCATTTTCAGTGCTGGGTATTTGTCCCAGCAATGAGTGAAAAGTAACTAAGACAAATATCTTTCAGATTTAGCAAAGATTTAAGTTGATCTGTGACTTGGCCTCAGTTTGAATTGCCCAAGTGGCATCCTTCTTGGGGTGTAATGACACTGACGGGTGTTTTCTTTGACCTGCTGTCCCAGTCCTAGCTCACCCTGAAACCTGCCTAGCTTGCTACTTACTTGGAAGGGGGCCCTCACCTTAGAAATTCCTGCATCTAGATTTCAAGGCATCTGCCTCTCTTCAGCCATTCCATAGGTAAATTTGGTAGTAACACAGCATGCTGCATCTTTGATAACTGAACTGGACCTAGAACTCCCATTGCTGTTAGGGCAAAGCTTGCACCTGTCTCAAGAGTCCCACAGTCCCTCACGTTAGGCAGACTATCTTCTTAGCCTTCTCTTTCTGCAGCCTCATTCTATTAGTTACTTTGATGTGGAGACAAAAAGCTTGATACCCAAAGTTAAAAGAGAAAAGGTATTTTTAGCTGACAGGTGATAGAGATTTCAGTGCATAATCGGCTGGCTGCAAGGCAGGGCGGTGTGGTAGAGGGCTGTGTAAAAGGGGCATCCCAGAGGAGAAGTGGTTTATGACAGGGAGAAGGTAACAGAGCCGCAAAATAGTTAAAGAGCAAGTTCACGTGACCTTTGCAGCTTCCTTCAACCTCTTTTATATTCTGTTTAGGCTACCAGGCTTAAGACAGTTGCCAAACCAATCAGTGGATAATCACACGCCCGTGATCCCAGCACCACACACTCTAAATCCAGCCCCCTCTGAGAAGCACCTCCATGAGTACATGAGGCTTGGGGACACATCTATACACAGCGGTACCACTCATCCCATAGGGTCCACTGAGAACTTTTTACAGTTCCACAGAGATGCTCTTTTTCCTCCCAAATGTGGCACTTGTTACCGACTATCACATATCCCACCTTTCTGTCTGCTAATTCCTCCTTCTTCTGGACTCTATACAGCTATCATTGTTTTTATATTTTACTTCTGGAAGCCTCTAGCTGAGCCTCTAGCCTTAGGGTGTAATGCCTTTCTAATGTATTTCATAGCGTGTTACACAAGCAAATTACCACTTAATTGCCTGTTTGCTTTCCTATTTTCCTTCTAAATTATGAATTATTTGAAAGTGGCACCTGTGTCTTATTTTTCATTACGTTCCTACTTCATGGCATGGGGATTCATTTTTTTCTAGGTGCACTGAGCATTTGACTTTTATCTAATATAACCTATGAGATGCTTGGTGTTTTTAAAAGTACTTTTAAATTATCCAAGCGATCCTGCATAAATACATAGAAATATCTTTGCTGATTTCTGCTGACCTATGGAAAGGAGCAGTTAATGCTTTAATATTTTTCTCTTAATTTTTTAAAATTTTCTTTCCAAATTTTACATGCATGTATCTGGTAATCTAAACAACTAAATTGTTCAACAAACAAATATTCAACAACAAATATTGCCGAATTATTATTATTTTGTTTACTGAAACTATCATTTTTAAATTTTTTATCATTATTTTGTGTTCTCTTTAAAAATAAAAATAAATAAACATAATGTGTTCATCTATCACAATGTCACAGGGTACCAAATTAATATGTAATATTGTATGTATCCATTTGGAAGTTTATTTTTATAAAATAGAATTACCATATGACCCAGGAAAAAGGTAATGTAACAAAGGTGCTGCATGAATTCTTTGTTAATTGTCTTTCCTATCTTCCTATCAACTTTTCATAGAGCTTATTAACATAAAACTTATGTTGAGTCATCTCTTCAGTACTGTACTAGGGTTTTCTTATAATCTGTCTTGAGAACTAATGTGTCTTTTAAAACAGCAGACAGGCATGGTGGAGGAAGCACAGTCAGTGGCCTCCCTCGCACTCTTATTTGATCTGGGCCATAAGCCTACTGGCCGGTCTCACACACACCTAGGGCTTCTGTCCTTAGTACAGTCTTGCAGCCACACTGAGAACTGTGCTAAACAAGTTAGTGGACTAAGCTAGTAGCACTCACCCAGGATTCAGCCGGCTCCCAAGAGCTCCACGTGGGAGTAAGGCACTGTGAGCATCTAGACAGATGTAAGCCATAACATTCCCATACACAGCACACACAGAGTCACAATGTCTTTCTAGTTTTCTGAGTGTAGAATCAAGTTATTCAAAAAGAAAAACCTGCCCCAGACTCTCCTCCTTAAGGACTGAGTCAGCAGGACTCAGAGTAGAACCTGTGCAGTTTTGAATCCACATGCTGTTTTCCACTTCTTGGTCTACTCTATGACAGATTCAATATTTGGAGAAAATTAGTTGACTGTTTTCATTTGTGATCTTAGTTAGGTACTATGTGAGCTTAGGTAAGGAGCCTGTGCCTGGGGTGCCAGTTAGCTCCCACAGCAGCCCTGTTGACAAATGAGGGTACCAGAATAGGATGGTTGCCCCTGTGCTTGGAAAAGGCCACAGTAGTGTGATTGGAGAGACAGCCACCACCTGTCCTTTTGCTGGAGACTGGAGAAGGCAGACATGTGTGATGCAGTGATCCTCTGTGTGTGTGTCTCACTGCAGGCATAGTCACGGGCAAGCCCCAGCCTCCCATTTCAGTTATTTTAAACATTTGTGCATTATATATTAAAGGAAATTTTTAATCTTGTCGCCTTTGAATATTTTCTTAATATTTAAAAATTGGTATCCAGAGCAGACAAGTGTTCTTTTTTTGCTATGATATAATGAGTGATTTTCCTTTTGGGGGACAACTTTATATGGGAAAAACTCATGAACACACTGATAAATGTTATGAATGGCCGGTCATGGTGGTGCACGCCTGTAATCCCAGCACTCGGGAGGCTAAGGCAGGAGGATCGGTGAGAGTTCAAAACCAGCCTGGGGTACCAAAGTGAGCTCAAGGCCAGCCTGAACTGCATGGTGAGACCCTGTCTCAAAAAGACAAAAAAAAAAAATTACAAATCCTAGCCGGGCGTGGTGGCGCACGCCTGTAATCCCAGCACTCGGGAGGCTGAGGCAGGAGGATTAGTGCGAGTTCGAGACCAGCCTGGACTACAAAAATGAGCTCAAGGCCAGCCTCAACTGCATAGCGAGACCCTGTCTCAAAAAGACAAAAAAAAAAAAAAAAAATGTTATGAATGGCCTATGTATACTTAGTTTATGTGAACATAAGACTTCTGTGTGATTAGGTAATAACACAATAATTATTCATAAAAATTTAACAGCTACATTTTGTCTTTTTTTTTTTGAAGTTAGTTTTTCAGAGAACAGGCCTTCTTCATTCTCATTCTGCCAGAAGTTGGGAAAAGAAAACATTTTTGCTAGTTTCTGTTAACACACATTCCTCACCGAGGGCCTATTCCTCGGTTGGTAGGTTGAGGCCACCATGGCTGACTCAGCCTGAAGGTGTGTGTCCCTGGGAGTGTTCCATCCTGGAAGGGAGATTTTCTAAGACAGAGGCTGTTTATGGTGGATGCTCAGATTTGTGGTTTTCCTGGTATAGGTGACAAGAATGTATTTCCTTATTTCTCTGTGGTTGTATTTCTTCCTATCATCCTAAATAACTCCCTTTTCCTCTCAGTAAGTCACATTTCATTGTGTCATCTGCTGTGTAGGTTATTTTACCCTTGGCAGCCACTTGGTGCTGTATGGTGAACTGCGCTGGACAGAGTCCAGCCATGCATGAAATCACTGTTTTGGAATCGGGTTGGATTCAAACCCTCGATCCTTTTATTCAGTTCATAGAACATGTCCTCTCTATGGAGGATCTCTGTATAGGCATCTTTGTTGTCATTCGTTTGATATAACCAACTTTTCTTGAGTGCCTACTATAACCAAAGCCATGTATTTGGCTCTGGGAATATCTGCATAAATTTTAAGGTCACTTTTGGCTTCCAGAAAGTCTCAGATTGAGAAAGAACTTGTGAACTATATTTGTCCCTTCAGCCCTATCTGCTTCCAAGCTGTTTATGAACTACAAAGATTTATTATTATTGTACGGCCAGAATAGATACCAAAGCCCAGCATATGGGACAGTTCACTGTAGGAACTTGAAATATGCATTGGAAAAGACCAGAAGACTGAAAGAGAATGAATGGCTTTACCTAGGGATCAGTGAATTTAGAAAGCAGCTGTTGCTTTTGAGGCTAGAGGAGCAGAGAAAGTGCTATTCATTGGGCCCTTTTTGTAGTCACAATGGCCTTCATTGCTATGGGGCATTAGAATTAGGGCTTCTAGAACAGGCCTGAGGCTCTGCATGAGCTCCTGGCTGCCTTGTCTACTGCTTCTGCTGCAGAGACTGCCAGGGCCAGAAGCTGTCAGCCTGTATAAGTACTGGGCTCATCCTTGTGAGGTGAATCCAAGAGCTACATGGCCAGGAAAGCTGGAAAAGGTTGTTTTTAAATTCTGGTCTCCTGTAATATGGAGGGTAGTGCAGAAAAATGGAGATAGGCTAGAGTCCCCGGAGAAAATCCTGTGTTCTCATTTATGTGTTTTTTTCTCCCAGCCTCCTTTTCTCCTTCTCCCCTCTTGTTGCCCTAGAAAAACTTGTTTTGCTGTGTTTAGGGGGTTTGTTTGATTTTGTGCTGAGCTCTATCCCAGGAAGCTTCTAGAGACTGGAATCACTTGTGCATTGGATTTTTTTGTTTGTTTGTTTGTTTGTTTACGTAAGTTTTCATGTCCTTGTCCATTGTTGTAGCTTGTGTCTAGATGTCCCCCAAAGCCTGTGCAGTCATAGGTAATTTTTTGATGTGACTAGATCTGAAGTGCATGATGGTACAATGCTAAGATTAAGGGCTCTAGGAGTAAGGTGTGAGCGCTGCAGGCTCGTCTCTTGTCATTTGCTTGCTTTTGCTATCTTTTGCCTCGTGAACTCTTTGTCCTTTGTGATGCTTTTCTGCCATGCTACCCTGCCTTTGATCCAGCCAATTATGCACTTAAACTTCAATAGACTGTGAGCTAAATAAACCTTTCTTCCTTTAATATTGGATGTCAGGCATTTGGTGTCAGCAGAGAAAAGGTAATTAATATATATCATGACATATATCAATAAGATACATAGTATTTCTTAGCCCATTTACCTGGTGGTAGATTTTGTTGCTGATCTCATCAAGGATTTTGAAACTAAAGAACTATACTTTTCTGAATGTCATATTAGAACAAGAACATTGTATAACATTATTAGGAAATACCCAAATTGATTACTAGGTAGGTAAATTGATTTTGCTTGCATAAAAGGCACAAAAACATTTGTTCCACTGCAGCTATTAAATATGTCTGCTGCTGTCAGCGTCTCTAACTTTCTCAGCAGCATGGCTTCGGGGCCAGAGTCCTCTGTTCAGTTTGACAGGCTCTGTGGAGCTGCTCTGATGCCTTTTTCTGTCTTTGGCTCCCTCCCAGCATGGTCTTCAGCAGAGAAGCCATCAGGAGACTTCTTGCCAGTAAGTGTCAATGCTACAGCAATGACGCACCTGACGACATGGTTCTGGGCATGTGCTTCAGTGGCCTGGGGATCCCTGTGACCCACAGCCCCCTCTTCCATCAGGTGAGACACTGTTTTGTATTTCTGCCTTGAGGGTGAGGGGGGAGTTTCCTTCTCATTTAAATTTTCTACTTAGTTCTCTTTTCATATTTTGGAAATGAGCTTAAGAACTCTGCTGACTGGTTCAGGGCAACATTCTTAGCAGGTTGTATAGTGCTCATGTACATCATTAAGATGGAAGGCAAAAGCAGCCAGAACTCCAAATGATGCTGGACTCGGTAGAACCAGGGAAAAGCTCCTCTCTCTCTGTCTCTGTCTCTTCCCCCAATCCCCTCTCCCATCCCTCTTCTTCTCTCCTCAGATTTCCCTTCCCTTCCTTCTGTTCTTCCCTCTCTCATTCTCTCTCAGTTAAATAATGACATTTAAAAATTATTGGATGTTGTCTATACATACAAAGGACTAACAGTGTTCTACTAGCTGTCAAGTGCAAGCAATCCTGCACTATGCTGAGTTTGTATCCTGTTCATCACCTTTTAAAAAAAACTGGGCCTCTCTCCCCTCTGCTTACTATTTTATAAAGTGGTTAAAATTAAATTTCAGTCTGGTATCTGAATATGTTGAACCAGTTAAAGAAAAGAAGCAAAATTATATTTACCACAAATGATTAATATTTATTGCTTCACTATATTTGTTTGGGTGTTGGGAAAAGAAATCCCTGTATATTATTTTTAGTAATATTTTAAGAATCTAGATAGTGGATGTCCTTTTATTCTAAGAGTAGTAGTAGATGTACATAAACCAGAAAATAGCTTTAGGCTTACATCCATCAAATGTACTTCCTGAAGAAATTAAAAGCTTTTTAAAATTTGTATATAAGTGCATGCGTATTTTCAGTACTCTTCCCTATACTGAAAATGTAGTCTTCCTGCTTTATTTAGTAACCAGTCACAAATGCTACCTTAGCGTTATTGAAAACTGACCATGGCACAAATGCCACTACTGAAAACAATTTATACAAGGCAAGGGAAATATTTACACTATCAAAGAAGGCAAGATCCATCTCTGTGTCCTTGAGACAGTAGGAAAGAATCAAAATGGACCCTTAATAAAGAGAAATCTTCCTGGTCCTAGTTAGAAGGCACTTGTAGGTCTTTAAAGGCCTTCATCTTACACCTGTGTGTTATGATGACTTAGAAAAGCAACATCCATGTCACATCTTTTCTTTCTTTATTTCATGCTTTGCTCAGCAAAGGAAGGATAATTAAAACTGCTGGTGTCTGAGGGAGGTAATTTATCAAGGTTAGTGTGACAAGTCTTAGATTTTTATAGCAACCCTTCTCTCTTGGGAGAGCACACATTAGTAAATAAAATGATAAGGAGAAAAGAGAAGGAAAGTAATTTAATGCTTGAGCAAAGCCCCTTTGAAGGTAATTCAAAAAGTTTTTCAAAAAACTGTTTACTGCTTCCCACACTAAAACTCTTTACATTTCTAATCACAATGAATTTTAAACCTTCCCAGAATCATAAAATATGTTTAAGACCTGTCTTCTCAGTAGATAGTGCTATTTCTTCTGATTCTTAATCCTTTTTTTTTTTTTTTTTAATATTTGAACATGGAGCCGATGGTGTATTTGTTGATATTGACAGAGAAATACAAAGCAAGGAGATAAAAATCTCAAATTCTTGATGATTTAGAGGTAGATTACTTGGAAATGGTCTCAGTGACAACCCTACCTAGTCTCTGTTCCTCCCAGTTTCAGTCATTATATGTTATTGTGGAGTCACTGGGTTTAGAAGGGGCTTCCACAAATGTTCAGTGCATTCTTTCCTTTAGAGCAAAGCATCTGGAGTACATGATTTTCTTTGAAAATTATGTAGCACTAATGAGTTTGGCATTGTATAATGGTCAGTGAATTCTCTGCATAAAATAGACTTATTAAACTGGGAAGGAGTGTCAAAATAATCAGGCTGAGATTCTAGAAATAAAATGCAGTGATAAACTGAGACACATTCCTGCAAAACTGCTGTACTTTTGGATCAGAACCGTGGAGGTTGAAGCCTTCTGGTTTGCAGCTGCTGCCATTCTTACCCCCTCTCTACCTTCTCAGCTGACTAGAGAAAAGAGCAGTTTTACTGGTTTGGGCCTGGCTGGAGTAAACAGGACCTTTGCTGACGTGAGAAAGGAGTTTGATTTGGAAAACAGTGAAAACCCACAGATAGATCAGCTAAAATAGTCAATACCTGGGGATGCGGCTAGTGCAGCAGGCCCAGGGATTGAACTCCTGCCCTGCATCTGCTTACAGGTGCTTTAATCTACTGAGTTATTTGGCCCATACTTCCAAATTTTTTAAAATTTTTTAAAATTTTTATTTATTTATTTTTTTGATATAGGATCTTTCTACACAGTTTGAACTTTAGAGATCCTTCTGTCTCAGCCTCCGCAGTCCTGGGATTACAGATGTGCACCAGCACACCCAGCCTCAAGGCCAGCATGGCACACTGGCCGGCATGGCATATAGTACCAGGGATTGAACTCTGGTCCTTATATTGGCCAGGCAGGCGCTTAGACTGCCAAGCTATCTCCCCAGCCCTGGCTCTCTTTTTTAAATTAAGTAGCTCACAACAAATAATAAGCACCCCCTCACACACACCTTTGACCTAGTTTTTACTTCCAGGGCAATGTAAGAGCCAGGTTAGTGGGCCTGTGTAAGTAGCCAAGCAACTCATAGGCAGGGAACAAGAGGAAAACAATTTTTTTATTTGCTTAGCTAGGTTTCACCTTCTTACTTGTGTGGTATGGAAATACAAATAATATACAACTCCTCATTTTTCTTGAAATGTAACTGTACCCTAGGGTGATAGTGTTCAGGTCATTCTGGTATCTTGAAGCTTAATCTAGTGACCTAGTCCAGAGGTACAATGATTGCATCTGGTTTCAGTTTTCCTTCTAATGCCGCAGTTTGTACTTTCAGCCTCAGTATTCTGAGCTCATATGATTGTTACATTTTCTAAGACACTTTCTAAACCATCTTGCAAACTGTTTCAGATTATTTACATTTCTGGAACCAGAATTATATCTCCTTTCTCCCTGATGAACTCCATGTTTTGTTTTGCTTTTTTTAAAGAGATCACCTTATTAATGTACGGTAGGTAGGCAGGGAGACCCTGAGCAGGTCTTCCTCAGGCACCTGCATAAAATGTGTGACACAGCTCTGTAGAGGAACCAAGGTAAATTTTCTGCCTTTTTAAAAGAAGTCACAGTATGAATTTAACAGCGTGCCATGTAAAACTTCTTATATTTATAACCATGCTTGATAAATCTCTCAGAGGCAAGATTCCAAAACACAAAAGGAAAAAGGAGGGTATTTGGGATATTAAAGTAATGGGAGACACAAGAGCATGGAGACTTAAGTTAGAGAAAAAGTAGAAAAAAATTCCCCTTTTTGTTTTTTAGATTCTGATAACCAGTCCTAACTACTGAGGCAGACCAGTTGCTTTAGTGTTACTAGTACAGCATTAGTGGTTTTCTTTTGTTTGTTTGTTTGTTTTTGCTAGACTGGGGATTGAACTCAGGCCCTTGTGCTTGCCAGGCAAGTGCTTATTCTACTGAGCTATTTCCCTGGCCCCCAGAATTAGTGTTAATCATGATGACACGTGTTACTCTGAACCATTCACCTTTGATCAGCAAGAGAGCATAACCCTCTGTTCTCCATGCAGGCCCGGCCAGTGGATTACCCTAAGGACTACCTTTCTCATCAGGTTCCCATATCATTCCACAAGCACTGGAACATCGATCCTGTGAAGGTGTATTTCACGTGGTTGGCACCCAGGGAAGAAGACAAAGCCACATGGCACATGCAAGAAGGTGTCAGGGAAGAGTTGTAAGGCGTGGTGCCCACAGGCACTTCTGGAAAGGCACAGGAGTAGAGCCTTGGCTTCAGCTCACTGTGCTGTCATGCAGTATTGCTTGGTGACTTCATGTG
The DNA here is from genome assembly GCA_004027025.1 of Myocastor coypus. Taxonomy (NCBI): domain Eukaryota; kingdom Metazoa; phylum Chordata; class Mammalia; order Rodentia; family Myocastoridae; genus Myocastor; species Myocastor coypus. The sequence continues at coordinate 59,299 of PVJA010008662.1, forward strand.
GCCCCGGGCACTTCCTGACTATGGGAAATAATGTAAATGGCATTTTTTTGACATGGAAAGAAAATAGGGTAAAATTTTTTTTTTTTCTGGGAAAAATCACTTGCTTTTGACTTACACACTTATTGTAATACAGTGATTACTGTGCATTTTTCATGCTGTGTGACACAGCAGCTTTTTACTGCCACAGGAAAATAAATGGTACCAGAAGTCCCTTTCCTCTTCTCGTTATTATGCTGAGTTTCATTTGGGCATAAACTAGAGATGTGTCTCTTGTCCCTAGGTAAAGCATCATGAATCTCTTCTGTCCTGGACTGTGGCAAGGCATGAACTTTTAAACCATATTATCCAAGATGACACTTGCTTCCTGGGAACTCAGTAAGAAGGACATTGTGTTGAGAATCGTTCATAAAACACCATAAAAATGTAACTACAAAATCCCCTGTAGCTGGGCGTGGTGGCACACGCCTGTAATCCTAGCACTCGGGAGGCTGAGGCAGGAGGATTGGTGCGAGTTCGAGACCAGGCTGGGCTACAAAAGTGAGCTCAGGACCAGCCTCAACTGCATAGCGAGACCCTGTCTCAAAAAGACAAAAAAAAAAAAAAAAAAACCAAAAAAAAAAAAAAAAATAGTAGTCTACATAGTCTGTAGTCTACATAGTCGCAGTAGTTTTATCTGTTCTTTTGTTGTTTGTGCTTCCAAAGAAGAGAACAGGAGGTCTTTTGCTGGCACTTCCCTGTTGTTTAGAAGTTCACCTGGGTGCCATTCCTCCCCAGAGCCCAATCTTTATGGCCATTGACAAGGAAGAGTGCTGGACGCTGCCAGAAAGCAATTCTTGAAAAGCAAGACTGCAAGCTGCATGTGAGTTGTATTTGAACATGGCGTTTTACTTTTGTCTTTTTGTTTGAATGTTAATAATGCCTCTTCTGGCTCAGTAGACAACTCCAACCCCAATGAGGAAACCCTTACACAAGGACAGTGTTGTGAACTTATGGTTCCTCTGACTTTTTAAAAGAATGACCCTTGAACAACATATTCTGAAACAGCTGTCTGTAATTTTCAAATCATATGTTTAATATATAGTAATTTAACACATTCTACATTAATGTATAAAAATTACTCTTTTAATGTTTTAATTATATAATTCAGTTTTGTAGAGGTATTTACATAAGGTTTATTTTAATACATTGTTTATTTTAGTATGGTAAAATATTTTCTTTTCCTTTTTTAAAAATAAGAACTGCTTGCTATTTATTAACTTTGCTTATGATGCTTTTTGTAGCCAAACACAGGGTATTAGGCCATACTGCCAAAAGTACATTATGTACATATGTTGTTTTTTAATATATTTTTCATGTAGCTTAGACCTGACTTATGCAGGATGATGCAACAATATTTTTCCGTACTATCAACTACCAGAATGAGTATGTTTCAGTCCTGGTACAACATGTGCTACTACAGTCTTATAATGGAATGCACTGGATTCAGTTTGCAAAAATGAATTATGAGATTCATCTGAGGAAGAGGCCAAGGTCTATTAGCTCGATGAGAAATACCAGAGGACTTTTGAATTCCATGAAGCTGCTCTGATGGTGTCAGCATCATCATTGTCGTCATAGCTGGGACTCTTGTTGGTACTATGGCAACCGTCTTCCTGTCCTCTGCTCCCAGAGAGCCCTGTATGCATATCCAGTAGAACAGTCTTCAGTTCTTCCTGCATCTGCTACTAATTGTTCCTGCCCAGAGACATTTCGTTTGAGGGGACTGAGCACAGTGTGTCAAGCTTTCTTCTGTGTAATGATCAGTGCCTTCTAGAGGTCATCTTCTGGTACCACTTGGTGTTTCATTACTTATGTTGATTTATCGGAACTGTGTAATTCTAACTCCAAATAAAACATCTTTTCCTAAATTTCTCATTTCTCAAACGTTACGCTTATTAGTCCAGACTGGCATGGAGGTGGCGAAGGGCATGGAGGAAATAAATAAATAAAATTGGGAAAAAGTTTGTAACTCAGTTAATACAGTTTTAAGAGTGAAAAACTTTACCTTTTTAGAGAAAACCAACACAAGTTGAAAAGTCATTACATTTTATATAACATCAGAGGTGCAATATCAGAACTGATTCTCATATAGTTCATATCTAAATAACTCAATTTTAAGTCTGAACTTTTAGGTCAGGATAGTGGCCTCTTCACATTTCCTTTGCTTCTTAAATGGGGATTTCCTTCCAAATGGCTATTTTAATCTTAGAGATATCATCAAGAATTTATTTGTAGAATAACTGAAGTATTATTTTTACTTCTAAGCTGTTTCTGACGATGTAGCCAAAGTAATTTGACTAGGTAAGATTTTTATATCTTGCAGCTTAATCAGAAATCCAGACCAAAAAAAAGTAACCTTTATCGAAGGCTTGGTGACATAAAAGCATGCTAAGTGATAGATGATGCTCAACGTGGACATATGAATATCAGTGCTCTGCATTTCCTCGTTTATTGGAAACCCTTAGATGGCTCCGAAGCACAAGTGCCTGCTGGGCAAGTGCAGGGTCGTGAGTTTGAACCCCAGTCCCACAAAAAATAATAATAATAATAATCGCTTATATATCTGTATTTCCTCAGAAATCAACAGCACCATAGGCATTTGTAAGAGTGCTTCTTTTGTCTTTCATTTGTAATCAGATATGCAAATTCTGTGGAATAAAATGAAATCAGTCAGTAGACTCAGCAAGTGTTTAGCAACCATCCATGTGTGGGACATTCCAGGATGCCCTTATCCCATCCTTCACTCTGTCCTTGGTATCTTTGAATGCTGTTATTTTGTATCCCCAAGTAGTCTGTAAATATGTAATGTGCAAAATGTGTCTCTCCCTGTCAATGGAATAAAGTGAAGACTCTCTGTTGACAGTTCAGCTTATATTTTCACTTTAAAGGCAGTGATGATCAATGATGGGGTAGACAGAGATGCAAGAGAAGGGACATTAATGAACAAGGTGGTTTCTGATAATGATCACTGCACAAAGTCTCTAAGAACAGAATATTATGATACTGAGAGTTGGGTAGGCTGGGGACTACTTTGGAGAGAGTAGAGTGCTATCCAAGAAGGTGATGGCAGAGAGCATGAATAACCAAAGGAATCAGGAAGCACAGTAATCCAGACAAGAAGAAGGCATGGTGAAGGCTTCAACTTGGCAGCAGGCTTGGATGTCTGAGAAAAGAATGCCTGTGTGGTCATTGTTTAGCTGTCATCATTGTTGTGCAGTGTCCAGGAAATGTCCTACAAGCAGTTGGATGCAGGAGCTGGGACTCCATGAAGTGAAGGCTGGGAATTTGCAAAGGATCGACATTTTAAAGCTTTGAGCCTATGAGACTAGACATGTTGCACTGGGGAGAAAGCATAGAGAATGAGGAACAACCTGTTTTAGGGAGACAAATCAGTGAAGTGTGAGTGACACCAGGGGAGAGCTTTGCGAAGCAAATGACACAGAAAAGGGATGGTGATTCAGTGGCCTGGAGCTGACAAGACCACTCCTGGGAAGTAGAGCAGAATGGGGCTCAGACTCTCTTAGCCATAGTTAATTCTGTTTAGTTATTTAAGTTGTGAGTTTTAAACACAGTGAAAGGTGTATGGGGGAACATGGGCTTGAGGAGTTTGTGTTTCATGATGGACCATCCTGTGAGTATCAACCTCTATGATGAGATTGATAACGCAGAGGTAGGAGGGTTGTATTGTTAGTGGTAGTGGCAAGAGCTCGATCCACAGCACAACTCAGGGGTCTATTTTTCTAGTAGAAGCCACTATGAAGTGAGGGAAGTGTATGGGCACCAATGTTGAAAGTTTTTAGATTTTGTGGAAATGGATGTGTGGGTTTTGTAATTGGTCATTGCTAAGTGTGAGGCAGTGTTATCTATTTAGTTAGATTTTTATGAATGGTCTCTTTTATGGAGAGCAGCATGAATTAAAATAATGACTACTTACATTGTGCCTACTACACACTGTTCTAAGTGTTTCTCATGTTAACTTATTTAATCTTCACAATTACTCTTTGAAGTCAGTATTTATTATTGTTTTCCCTAAATTACATATGTATAGCTGGTTATCACCTCAAAGTTATATACCCAGTAAATGGCTAGGCTGATTTTTTTTCTTTTTTAAATTATTTTTTTACTTTTATTAGTACATGTTTTCAGTACAGTATGATTACGTTCACCATAGGGAACTGTTATGTGTACATAACACATTTCAATTCCTTTTTCTTCTTATGTTTTTCCAGCATCAGATTCATTTTTT
>PVJA010008663.1:0-43656 GCA_004027025.1 Myocastor coypus
GAATGTTTTGTTATACAGGTCTTGCTTCAACTTGCCCTTGACCACCCAGCAAGAAAAAGAAAAAAAAATGCTTAACTACAATGCATGAAACGCAGAGCTAGATTGGTGAGATGAGCTTTAGGAGGCTTAGATTCAATAGCCTACAACACCACAAGCTTCACTGGTGGCCCACTGCAATTGCAGAACATTTGACTGTGTATATATCTGCTTCCTCTTAGTCCAAAGAGAAGTATATTCTTTTCCTTTTTAAAAATTTTTTTCTAAGCAACATCAATAGGGAGGTGGGTCATGCCCACACACTGTACTCTGTAGAACGATTGTGAGGACAATATGCAATATGTCAACTTTAAAAAAAAAGAAAGGGGAAAAGAAAAAGAAAGTAATGTTGATTTTAAAGTGTTAATGTTTAATTGTTTGATCAATCTTATATACCTATGTGTATTAATCTAAACTGTTCTGATGATGAAAATATGTAATATAACCATTGTTAAATTTAAACAATAAAAATATTAAATTAAAAAAACCTTTCCTTCCTTCATTTTGAGTGTCGTGTGTTTATTCTAGTGACAAGAGGTGAGTAACTGAGGCAATCTTCAATGTCTGTCACCGAATGTCCTTGGATGTTTATATTTAGATGTTTCATTATCTCCTTAATGTCAGAAAGAAAATGATTTCTTAAACAAATATTTACTTCTTTATTTCCTTCTGTCTTTGTCTTTATATTATCATAGTTATGCTTCATTTTCTTGAGACACTAAATCTTTTTTGTTAACTCCCCTAATCAGTCATGCATTGAGCATTCACTATCTCCATTCCCATAACTTTATGTTTTATTACATCATACACAAAAAACTGCCACACTTTCCCTGAAACCTTCTTCAGCTCTTCTTTTATGCTTCTGCCTGAAGTATTTTAAAGATGGCTTCCTCTGATCTATCATGTGTAATCTACATTTTCTTACAAATTTCACTCACAATTCTCCTTTCCTCCTGTGTGCTTTAGTGTTTTATACTTTCTGCCCTTTTGTAGTTGACAAGACCAGTTGTTAGTATAACTCCTCAGGGAGGCACAGAATTGCCAGGCCAAGACTCCCTAACACTCTCTTCCTCTAGTGTAGAGGTGGTTGAAGGGTCCTCTTGCCTCTTCACTGCATGGTGACACCAGGAAGTCAAGCCAGCTCAGTTGCTGAGCCACTGTATGTTGGAGCTTGACCTGGAGCCTGCCCTAGACAGGCTACACACTTTCTTTGCCTTTATCCATCCCTTCCCCTTTCCTTTCCTTTCTTTTTTTTTTTTTTTTTTTTTTTTTTTTCCATGCTGGAGAACGAATCTTGGACACCTGCCCTGATCTGCATCTCCAGCTCCTTTTTACATTTTTCTTCTTATTATTTTGGGATGGGGCCTCACTGAGTTATGAAATCACATGGACTGGGTTTGAATTTGCAGTCTTTCTACCTTGGCCTCCCAGAGTGATAGGATTACAGGTGTGTATCAGCTTGCCCAACTTTTGCCATGTGTTTTATGTGAGCAATAAGTAAACTTTGCTGCACTAAGCCTTTGGAGTTTCAGAATCCTTTGATGTCTCTGAATGTCTTTCTTTATTCTGTAAAATTCCTGAATGCCTGCCACTGTCTTCATCATAGTTATCTAATCTTATTTTCCTCTTGTGCCTCACACCGTCTGTCTTCTTTACTTAACTCATTTATTTATGCCTTTGTTCACATCTTTTTTCCTTTCTTCATGTATACTTGCACTGAATATTGCTCACGTATGTATCTTAGCCCAAGCCACCTGGATCTCATAATTCTGTGTGCAGGGCAGTGTGGCAGACTAAGCACCTCGGTCCTGACTGCTTTGTGGGATGAAAGTTTCATCTGAGTTTTCTGCCTTTTCACACTCTGATAGCATGAGCTATTTTGCCTGTTCCCTCCACTTCCAATTAAGAGTGTATCACTACAGGATTCTCCTCTTAAACATAGCCTCCACACCCCAGAAATTCTCAAAGAAGTATTTCCTTCTGATACTTCTACAGCACTAACAGAAAAAGGTCAGACATGTTAGCTTACAAGACTTTTAGAACTGCCCCAGATTATTCTTTGGCTAGAATGCCCTCATTTCTGTACTTCCATGCTTCTAGAAAATACTGTCAGGAAGGAAAAAAGATGATAAATGACACTTTGTTGAAAAGCATCTCTCTTTATCAAAAACCCCACTAAGAAAGAGAGAAAGTAACCCATAAACTTTGAAAACATAGAGAGATCGGGCATATGTATAGCAAAAACGTTTTACAGCTGGGCATGGTGGCACATGTCTGTAATACCAGCACTTGGGAGGCTGAGGTAGGAGGATAGGTGCAAGTTCAAGACCAGCCTGGACTACAAAAGTGAGCTCAAGACCAGCCTGAACTGCATAGCGAGACCCTGTCTTAAACAACAACAAAACAACAAAAAAATTTTACAAAATGGAAGGAACTCATGCAAATAAATAAGAAATAAGACAGGCAAGCCAGTCAAATAGGAACAAAATGTTTAAAATTGCTATTTTACAAAAAAAAAAAAAAAAAAAAATCCAAATGGGCAATACACATATGAAAAATGCTTGACTTTGTTAGCAATCAGGGAAATACACATGAAAACAACCACGAGAAACAATCACAAACCACTCATTGTTTCAAAACAAAAAAAAAATTCTGATAGTATCAAGTACTCCTGAAGATATGCAACCAGGAATAACACCACAGCCAGTACACAGACTGAACACACCGAGAGGCGCTTGGTGAAAGCTGGCTTTGTCTCCTAAGGTTAAACAGCCGTGTAAGCAATGACTCAGCAATTAAATCCTTTTGTGTGATTATGTGGGCCAAGTTACAAACACAACAATGTTCCAAGGGACATTGTTCCTAATAATGAAAGCCCTGGAAGCAAAAAGCACATCAAAGAGGAAATGAATAAATTATGTATTCATAGAGCAGATGATAGCACTGAAAAGAAATGAAGCAGCTCCCTGAGTCACATGGATGAATACTGAACACACTACTGAGCCAAAGAAGGAGGATGCAAAGGAACACATCTGCCAGCATCTTTTGTAAAACTTGAAGAGGCAAAACTACCCTGTCTTGCTCATTAAGTCCATTCTGGCCACTCTGAGTTATCTGTTGTCAACTTGAAGTCATTATTATGTGTACAGGTAAATTCATTGGCCATTGCTAATGGCACTACTTCATTGAATATCTTTAAATATGAGACAGCTATTTATAGAGGTTCAAAGGATATCTTATTTATTTATTCATTTATTTATTTTATTATTATTATTATTATTATTATTATTATTATTATTATTATTATTATTTGTCTTTTAGAGACAGGGTCTCACTATGCAGTTCAGGCTGGCCTTGAGCTCACTTTTGTAGCCCAGGCTGGTCTCGAACTCACATCGATCCTCCTGTCTCAGCTTCCCGAGTGCTGGGATTACAGGCATGCGCCACCACACGCCCGGCTAGGATATCTTATTTAGATAATCTCTCCACATAGTTTCACATCTTATTGTACTATTTTACACATAAATGATACTTTTTAAAAAATTTTTGTCTCAGTTACTCTTCTCATTGTTTTGACCAAATACCCAACCCTCAAATTAAGAAAGGGAAGATTTATGTAACTCACAGTCAGTGGAGGTTTCAGTCCACACTCAGTTGGCTCCAAGGCCGAGTGGCACATGGCAGAGGGTGGCAGTTCTCGGCAGCAGAAGGCAGCAAAACAGCAAGAACATGGTGGTGGCCAGGAGCAAAGTGCAGTCAGGCAGCTAGCTAGCCTCTTTTCCCTGCTTACACTGTAATTCAGATCACCTGCTCCAGGGCCAGCATAGCACCCACAGCCACAAAGATCAACCACAAACTCCAGAAGTCACCACATGACACATGAGGATTTTTGGAGGGACAACAAGACATAAACCATGGCAATGATAAAAACTCAATGTTTAGTAATAAACTCATGACAGGTTGCAGATTATTTAACTGTTTCTAAGAAGTTTTAATGCTATCATATGATGGATAACTAAGTGCTCTGGAAAGGTTATTAGCATGTAGACAAGGAAGTATAAATTCTAGTGATTTCTTTGATGGGTAGTGACCTAACTAAACTGTTTAATTTTTTGTAATTTAATATTTTTATTATTTAAATTTAACAATGGTTATATTACATATTTTCATCATCAGATCAGTTTAGATTAATACATATAGGCATATAAGATTGATCAAACAATTAAACATTAACACTTTTAAATCAACATTACTTTTTTTTTCTTTTCCCTTTTCTTTTTTTTTTTTGAAAGTTGACATTAAACTGTTTATTTATTGGAAATATTTTATTTGCTTTGTGTTAAATTGGCATTCAGACAGAATTATATTTTGTAGTTCTTATATTCAATGAGCTTTTGAAGTATTGTTTTAAAAAATAGACTCTAGGATAAACATTCAGAATGCTTTAAATCATATTAGAAAGTCTGTAGGTTAAAAGGGAAAACTTGAAAAACAACAAGCCTGATGTTTTTGAATAGGTTAAAATTTATCTTTTTTAATTAAATGAAAGTACACTATGTTTAAAATGAAACACACACTGAGAACAAAGAAAAAATTGTGATCTCAGCTATATAACCATAAATCTGTCTCTCTCTCTCTCTGTCTTTTTTTTTTTTTTTTTTTTTTTTTTTTTTCCCAAGAATGAGAGGAGTCACCAACTGATTCTGTGACCAAAATGTCGTAGAGGAAATTCTGAAGAGAAGTTGCATTAGGGGAACTGAAATAGTCATCAAAGAAATAAAGACACACACACACACACACACACACACACACACACACACACACACACAAATTTTTCACAAGCCAAATCACCATGCATTTAGTCACTTTAATTTTACTGTTTTATTTCATGGATAAGTTTTGAGGGAAATACAGTCTATTCAGATGTAGGTGATAATTATTAGAGATTATTAATAAGTAATGTAAAGTCATAAAATCATTATCTGAAAAGAGATAGAGATTGCAAAGCCTGCTTGTTCCTGAGCCCCCCCATCCCCACCCCCCCGGCGCCACCAGAAACATACTTGAATGTTTCTGTCCCCAATGAGTGGCAGCTTAGCTGGTTAATCATTATGCCCAATGACTGGACTGATGTTAGTATCTTTGATTGCTCTATGTTTTAGTTCTGGGGACTGTTAATATATCGCCAAGCAGAAGACTATTTTATTTAGAGAGATTACTTCGTGGACATTTTACAAATGATGTCTTTGTTCGGTTTGCTTTGCAGTATGTCTGCCTCCTCTTCATTTTATATCCCATTTGTTGCCAATGATGCTTACAGAATAATGCCCGTGGATAGGGTGACTGCATGCTGTGTTTCAGACATTAGCATGAATCTATAATTCGGGGTTCCAGGGCCCTGAATGCCCTTTATGTTGGGCTGTAAGAAACAATTCCGATTGTCACTGGAAAATTCTGCTTCGTTTTAACCAGCCGCCTGTGGTTTGACCAGGTCACAGTTACCTGGAGATCAAATACAATGCGTGCATTACAATACAAAAGCAAAATACCATCTAAATAACAAGCAGGGAAGACCTGATTTCACCCGCTTCCTCTTCCTAATTCTTCTTCCTCTTTTCTGTTATAGAGAATTTCTCTCTAAAATTGCAGATTAATATATAAGGAAGTGTGCTACAACCGTGTTTGGCTGTGGGAACAAGGCAGCATGTGATGGTGTCAAATTTACTCCCCTTATGTTTAGAAAGAATTTGAAACCTGTGTGGTAGAAACCTGTCGCTAGAGGAGGGTCAGAGTGATGCGCCAGGTGCTGTCAGATTATGCTGAATGTGACCCTATAATCTTAGTACTTCTCAGGGATTAAAGTTTTCTTATCTGTATTAAAACTATCCAATGTAGGTTGCATCTTGAAATAGTGATGCATTACTGTGCTTTTGAACTCTCAAAGTTAAGTGGCTTCATAATTTTTTTCAGTCCTTACTGCGGCAACTTTCCTTTGTGAGAAATATAATCTTACATTTTCTCCTAGACCCTCAACTGTGACAGTTCATTAGATAGAAGATTCATCACATGCTATGAGTAGAGTGCTCAGGTCTTCTACTATCCATTTGCTATAGTGAATAGCACTATAGCACTGGATAGAACTGGTGATTATTCTATCCACAACAGAGTCCTACAATTTTTTTTTTAATGTATTTTGTGCAGGTCTCATTCTGCAGCTCAAACTTGTAGTGATATTCCTGTTTTCAGGAAGACATTTTTATAAGCCTCATTGTTTTCACTTTGACTAAGCAAATCAAAAAATTCGGAAGTGTACCAAACTGAATCTAAACCAATACAATATTTCCATACAACACTTTTAACGCCCATACATATATTTATTTTAATTTTTTTGAAAAAAGATCTTGGTCACTTGGCAAGGCAACAGAGAGGGGGTCATTTATGGAAAATGCAAAGTGATCTTTATAGCAAGAACATACCAAATACATTTTGAGATTGTAGTGGATGTTCCTGGAACAGATTAGTTCACAGCTGGGTTTATTTAGGTCACTGTCCTCTGAATTTTTGCTGAAAGCCAAATTACCATCCAGAGAAAAGGATGCAGTAAAAACTCTCTTGGCTCATTTTTTGGTTGGTGAGCAGTGTTCCCTGAAGGAGCTTATATATGGAGTAGTACTATGGGTTCTACCTGAATGTGGGTAGGGCAGTCAGTCACTTTGCTTTTTGTTGTTGCTGTTGTCATAGTTCATTTAGTTTTGTTGCTGGGACAGGACACTCAAGCCCTGCAACTTAAAGGAGGAAAGAATATTTAGGTTCACAGTGTTTGTTCCGCGGTGAGCTGAATCCAAGCCAGAAAGAGCATGGCAGAGAAGCACGTGGGCGGGGGTGGGGCGGGGTGTGGGGGGAGCTGTTTGCACCATGGAAATCAGGGCGCAGAGAGCTAAGGCAGGAGCAGGGAGAGATTTCCTTCCATGCCACATCCCAAGCGACTCTCATCTTCCCCCAGCAAGCTTCTCCTCCTACCAGCACAAGTAGTTGTGGATTTATCAGTCATCATCCTAAACCGCCGGGCGTGGTGGTGCATGCCTGTAATCCCTGCAGTTGGGAGGCTGAGGCACTGTGTTTGAGACCAGCCTGGGCTACAAAAGTGAGCTCAAGGCCAGCCTGAACCGCATAGCGAGACCTTGTCTCAAAAAGACACACACACACACACACACACACACACACACACACACACGCACACACTACATAAATAAAAAAATCTTTATCCTATGCTGATGAATACAGTGCCCCCCCCAACCCCATATCCAATCACTTCCAAAAGTCCCATCTCTGAGTTGGGTGCATGAGGCTCTGGCGGGACACGCCAGATCCCAATGCCAACATCTGTATTCAAGGATGGTATGACTTAGTGTTTTAAAAACTTCAAGGCTCGGGGCAGCTCACTTTGGGGGTGCATGGCAGCAGAGATCTGAGCTCACAACACGTACAGCTGTTTAGTAACTCGCTGTCCACCACTTTCCACTTTCTTCTTTGTCCCTTTTCCCTAAATGTAACGTGAGTTCATATTTATCACTTGAGGAACGTGACCCTCCTTTTCTGTTCTGTGGGGAAATCTTGATTTGTCTAATAGTAAAGAAAATACCTTTCCCTTAAACCTCAACTTGTTTTTATACCAGATTCTGTTCAGTGAGGTCAGATCAGAGTGAAAAATCTGTTGAACATTTCTGACAATGTTTTCCAGTTTTTGAAAGGAGTTTTCTAGCTTTATCTCTTCAGAAATTATCTTACCAGGACACTGTGCCCGGAACTGCTGCAGCTACCATCTAGATACAAGGTTTTTAACTCAGGCAAAGGCCAGCACAGAGGATGGTAGAATGAAGACATGGAATGAACTTGAATCTTGTTACTATTTTTTTGTAATTGATTTAAGACCTTGTCTGTCTTCCTTCTGTGCTTCTTGTTTATTCACTAACTAAAACAATCATTCAGCCCTGGCTGCATACCAATAGTTATGCTACAGGCTGGGGACATTGCAAAAGCGAGGAACATACTCATTCATACAAAGAAGCTTACACTGAAGTTGAAAGAGCCAGATATCTAACAGAATAAATTACTAAATTATACGTGTGAAGGTGGTAAGTGTCAGCAGGGAAGACCTGACTGAACAGCTGACATTTGCCCAATGCAGAGGGTATGGGACATAGGACATCCTGGTGTGTTTCGATGTCACGGCCCCACTATTTGTAGGCAAAGCATGCCTGGTGATACTACAGTCTTTGCTTAGGTCTTCCTAGGCACTGGTAACTCCCTGCTTTAGAGTCTGTTCCTTTGTATTTCTTGACATCTCATATTGGTGCCAAATCATACTATTTATCTGTTAACACTGACTAATTATGTCCTGCAATATATGCTCTGCTTTACTCTATCCTGATCAACTATTTCCTATCCTGCATGCTCATTTTTTTGTTAGAGTGGAGAGAGAAAGGCATTACAGGTAGGTATTGAAGTCTGTGAATATTACATTACCTATGCCACACTCACTAAAGCAGTGGTCTCCAACATTCATCAAGCACATGCCATGTTCCAGCTAATATTTCAAGCTCTTTGAATTGATTCACTTTCTTTATCCTCTCAGTGGTTTTACAGCATATTGTATTAGTATTTTTATATTTTCTTTTTTCATCCCTGGGAGTTAAAAATGGCAGTGCCTTTGCATTGACTACATCCCTTGCTCTTTTGATTTTCTTATTTTGGGAAAGGGTGTTGCTAAATTGTTAAGTTGCTCAACATGGGCTTGAACTTTTGATCCTCTTGCCTCAGCCTCTCAGAGTGCAGGAATCCTTGGCATGTGCAGCCATGCCTGGATAGTATTCTTAACTTTGGAGCACCAAAGGCAACAAAAGGCTAATTTTGCAAAGGTCACAGAGTGTGTGGTGGAACATCAATGCAAAGGATTAATTAGAATTCAGAGCCTTTCAAATTACATCTGAGGTAACAACCTTTCTTTTAGATGTGAAATTTAACATTGTCATGTATATGTATTTGACTGCTTTGAAACCTGTTGAATTTAGCATTTTAATCTGAACATATTGTCCCAGTGCTGGTCATTTGCTCGGTACTGAGTGCATAATCTAGGACTTGTTGGCGCTGATTACCCTGTGACTCATTACCCTTTCCACCCAGAACAATCTGTTTTGTAATCACCATTTTTTTTATACTCTTCTTACTTCCTGAGCCAATTAATAAGGAATGCAAAATGACCACTGTAACTTTTATAAAGCTTATGAAAGATTAGATCATTGTTATTTATTGAGGGGTTGAAAAGCCAGTGTAAACAATGAGAAATCACCATTCTTTAGAAAGATGAATACTTATGTCATCTTCGAGGCTGGCTGTGTCAAAACAAGATACACGTTCAGCTGAAGCATATTGTGATAAAATGCTGGTATGTGAGTGGTGGGAATGTAAGTTAGTACATCCATTATGGAAAACAGTGGAGAGAACCTACAGAAATTAAAGGGGAAATATCTGTATTCCAGAAATCTCTCTACTGATTATATTCAAAAAGAAAATAAATTAGTATGTCAAGGAGACATTGACCATCTTTATTGTAGCTCTAGTCACAATACTCAGGATATGGGGACAACCCAACTCTTTATCAGCTACTGCATGAAGCACTATGAAATATTGTCAGACCATATAAAGGATGAGATTCCTCATCTGCAACAACTTGAAGGCAATTGGAGATCATTATAACAAGTGAAGCGAATAATGTATAGAAAGAAAGACTATGTTCGCTCTCATGTGGAGAAGGCAGATGTTGATCTCATAGAAGTTGAGAATAGAATGACGGGTGCTGGAAGCTGGGGAAAGCAGAGTGGAGGAGAGATGGGAAAGGCAGATCGATAGGTGAGCAATAGGATGCAAGTAAAAGTCAGATAAGGGGAAGAAATTCCAGTGCACTATCTCATAGGAAGGTTGCTGTAGAAACGTCTTGTGTGTATATATCTCACAAAGCTAGATGAAAGAATTTTGAGTATTACCTAAACTAAGAAGTGGTAAATGTTTTAAGAGATATACATTTGCCTTAGTTAAATATCATACAGGACTGTTAATATATGCAATGTAAATGTATTAATTAAAATAAGGCCCGAGGGGGATGGCTCAGTGGTCTAAAGCACCTGTTTGGGAAACCTTGGGTGGCTTCAGGGACCGTGGTTCAATTCCCGGCACCACATGCTGCGCCAGTCCTGCCCTTGAGGCGGGCTGAGTTGGCCATAAAAATGAGTGAATAAACAAACAAAGGTTCTGAAACAAGAAAAAACTAAGAAATAAAATAAAAAATTCTTTAAAAAATAAAATAAATTTCGGGGCCCGGCGGGATGGCTCAGTGGTCTAAAGCGCCTGCTTGGGAAAGCTTGGGCAGCTTCAGGGACCGCAGTTTGATCCCCGGCACCACATGCTGTGCCAGCCCTGCCCTTGGGGCGGGCTGAGCCAGCCATAAAAATGAGTGAATAAACAAACAAAGGTTCTGAAACAATAAATAAATAAATAAACAAACAAACAAACAAACAAATAAATAAATAAAATAAATGAAAAAAATAAAATAAATTTGAATTAAAAAATTCAATTCTTGCCTATTATCCTAGACTTGGGAGGCCAAGGTAAGAGGATTGCTATGTGAATGTGAGACCAGGCTGGGCTACAAAATGAGCTTGAGGCTAGCCTGAACTGCATAGTGAGACGCTGTCTCAAAAAAAAAAAAAAAAAAAAATAGACAAAATTCAATTTTTAGAAAATTGTTTACCAAATTTAATTTAGATCAAAGGAACAGCAAACTAATATTTACCCTATTGTAGCTAAATTACATTATTGAATCTATGTATTTTACTATCACTATTGAGAAATAAAAACAATAAACTATAATGTATTTTTTAAAATTTATGTATTTTTACACAGGTCTCACTACAGCCTGGACTCATAGTGATCCTCCTGTTTTCAGCCTCCACAGCACTAGGGTTATAAGCATGTGCCACCATTCCTGGAGTGGGCTGCTGTGGGTGGGGCCAGCACAGCATGAAGTACTAAGGATCGAGGATCGAACACCAGTCCTTGCACTTGCCTAAGCAGGCATTTAGTCCGCTGAGCTATCTCTTTGACCTTTAACATAAGACATTGTAATCACCAAAGTATCTCTAAAGTTCTAGAAAAGTAAGCATTTGTAGCAAAAGTTTTCAGGAGGCAAATCAGTGATTAGGTCATATCTGATATTGATTCAGGAGAAGAGAAGAAAATACGGTTTTAGAGAAGAAATTTCTGATATTAGAGAGAATAAGGGGAATTGAACTCCCGGTAAAGTTGATAAGAGTCTAGCATTAAGATCAAGGGTATGGTATAAGTTTATTTGAAGTGTACAGAGGGGCTGGGGGCTCAATCTTCAGGCCTGTTGTGCTGGCCCTGCCCCCAGGATGCACTGAGACAGCAATTGAGACTGGGCATGGTGATCTGCACCTGTAATCCCAGCTCTTGAGAGGCTGTAAACAGGTGGATCACTATGAGTCCAATCCAGTAGTGAGACTCTGAACACCCTGCAGACCCCTTCTTAAAATATACAGTGAAACTTTAATGTTCAGGATGTTATTTTTTATGAATAATCAAATACAGGCCTGAGAGTTATGACATAATTTTGTGAAGACTCAAGTAATAGACCTTTAATTACTAATTTGTGTTAGGAAATTCACATATGAGGAACACTTTGTGCTATATTTCCTAAACTTACTTGTCCAAAGATAGATTGTTCTTCTTCCTCCTCCTTTGACAAAGAACTAGGCACTAACATTCCATAGTAGATACGCTGGGAAATATCAAAGAGGGAAAACAAGTATGAATATTTCAGGTTACTTCACAAAACATCTCAGAAAGCACTCCAGGATCTGGGATAGCTCTTACAGAAAGGCGAAGGGAGGAGTTGGAGCATTCCTGTGCATAACCCTAGCAGTGGAGCTAGGATTTCTTTTCAAAGTTCATTTTCATTTGAGAGTCAGCCTTTGACCAAGGTGGTGTTTATCCAATAGCTATCACCTCAGGAACCATGAGGCTTCCAAGCAGTGAAGCTATGGAAAACTAACCATTAAAATTTCATCCAGATGGCAGATGCTGACAAAAGTTATACAAAATTCTGTACATGTATTGAGGGTAAATCCTGAGGGGATTTAACTGACTTTGTCAGATACAAAAGTTACATTTTCTGTTATACAGGTCTTGCTTTGTGTAGGCTTTAACCACCCAACAGAAAAGTCTAACCATGAGGTATAAAAAGTAAAGCCATATTGTTATGGTTTATGTCTAGTTGTCCCCTCAAAGCCTCATGTAGTCATTGGGCAGGGACTTCTGTAGATTGAGACCTGACTCATGAGTCAGTGGGATTATGTGTTTTAGTACTGATGGGATTATCAGTCTGAGTAGGGCTGGGACTATGGGTGTGGTCTAAGGTGGATATCCTAAGGCAGAGAGCCTGATAGGAATATAAAGAGAGAAAGAGAGACAGACTAGGGCTGTTGCTCTGCTGCCCTGTTTGGTTGGCTTCCTCTGTCACCATTTTGCTGCTGTTCCACTACCATGAACTGGATGCTCTCTGTCCTGCTCCACTCAGCCTTGGGCCAGCAGTATATGGACTGAAACCTCCAGTAACTGTGAGCTAATAAACCTTTCCTTCCTTCATTTTGAGTGTTGGGTATTTGTCCCAGTAATGAGTAAAAAGGAACTAACACATATATTTATATGCCGAGCTGTAAAAGGCTCAAGTCAACAGCTTCTGACATTGCCAGTTATGCTGATAACCCCTTACTATTATGGACTATTGGACTATATATACAGCTACTTTCTCTTAGTTCAATGAGAAGAAAGAGTTGTAGTAATAGTGTCTAGATAAGATATCATGTCTGCACCTTGTACTCTGAACAACTACTATGAAGACAACAATATGCAATTTATTAATTATTGTAACTGTCCTACTAACCTGTTGTGAAACTGTCTCAATGTTATTTCTTTTTCACTAAAATTAATAAAATTGAAAAAATTCTATATGGAAGAAATTAAGCTAGCAATATTCCAAATAGAAGCACTCCTGTATTTTCTAACCAAGTATGTTACAGTGTGAGGTCATGGCCTATTTGCCCATGACTCTCTAAAGTCTTACTGGTGTATTAATAGCACTATAATACAGTATAGTAGACAATAAAAATTCCATCTTTCGTAAAGCCACAAAGTCCTGCAGTTATTTCAGATTTTATATTAAAGCCAACCACCCGGTAGGCAATGAACGAACAGCAATGGGTCAGTACATTTAAATATTTTTCTTTTTGCAGATTTTATCCTTTTCATACAGTGCAGTCCTCTTTTAGTTTAAAAAAATATTTGCCATTTTTTATTTTAAAATTAGCACTATATAAATGATATAGTGTTGTTTCCAACTAAAAAAAAAAAAAAGCTAGTATTTTGTCTTACTGTTGAGCTAATCACTATTATAGAAATGTCAGAGGGACAATGGCTTTGCAGATAAAGATTTAGTCCTTAAGAAGTAAGTTTGGTGAGACTAGGTGTGGTGTTGCCTGCCTGTTATCCCAGCCCTTAGGAGGCTGAAAACAGTAGGATCACTACAAATCCAATCTGTGCCTTGAGATCCTGTAGACCCTGTACTACATACATATAAGAAAGAAATAAGCTCTGTGTTTTAAAAATATACAATTGTGAACTGGGTGTGGTGGCTCACACCTGTAATCCCAGCACTTGGGAGGCTGAGGCAGGAGGATCGGTGTGAGTTCGAGACCAGCCTGGGCTACAAAAGTGAACTCAAGGCCAGCTTGAACTGCATAGTGAGACCCTGTCTAAAAAAAAAAAAAAAAAAAAAAAAAATATATATATATATATATATATATATATATATATATATATACATTTGTATCATCTAGAAGAAGATATGAGAACCTAAACTATGGAAATTGTAATAAGAGCTTACAATTAAATGTAAAATATACACTGTGAAGTAGGTGAGAGAAGGTTTACTTTACTTGGTGGATGAGTATACACGTGCATTTTATCTTCATAGTCTTACTGAGCTTGCCGGTTGTATTCCCGTATGCTACCTTACAAACATAACAGTTGTCCCTCATATCAATACTTTGGAGATTCTCACTCTAGTAGGATGTTCATAAGGGCTTCCAGAGAAACAGACTCCGGGTACTTGTTCAGTGCTTTTAAACCATGATCCAGATAAAGAGAATCATACTTGAAAGTGTGTGTGTGCGTGTGTGTGTGTGTGTGTGTGTATGCATGTATGGGTGTGTGTGTCTGTGTCTCTCTTTCTATCATTTCAGATGACAGTGTCTGAAGCTTTGCTGAGAAGCTCAGTATTGGTCAGAAACCCACAAGAGGTTATTGTGCTGGCGTCAGCTCATAAGCCAAGTTGTGGTATTCTCAGTGTATTAATTATTGAGCTACACCTACTGGGTTGATGACTTGAAAAGCTTGTAGGACCTATCGTAATGTATTCACCAACATGTGATCTTTCAATTAAAGGGAATATAACATTTGTTATAGTAGGTTCAAGAAAGTTCACCTGTCATCATTAGTCTTACATTATTTCTGAGCTGATTGCGTGTGCCTGTGTGTGCCTATGCATCTGTTTACCTTTTAGCATTGACCCTTTCGAGGCCCTTTGGTGAAATCTGGCAAGCTGGACATAGATTGTAAGCTGTAAGGCTCTGAGTTTGGGTGGGAGGGAAGAATGCTTTTTTTCATATATTCATGAGTATTCAAAAATTTGCACTTATAGTTTTCTTTCTTTCTTTCTCTTTCTTTCTTTCTTTCTTTCTTTCTTTCTTTCTTTCTTTCTTTCTTTCTTTCTTTCTTTCTCTTTCTTTCTTTCTTTCTTCCTTCCTTCCTTCTTCCTTTCTTTCTCTTTCTTTCCTTCTTTCTTTTCATTTTTTCTTCCATTCTTCACTTTGTATTGAACCCAGGGTTTTTACATGGAGCTATATTCTCAGATCTTTTTTTTTTTTTTTTTTTTTTTCCTACTTTTTAAGTTGAGACAGGGTCTTGCTAAGTTGCTGAGTTGTACAAGCTGAGTTTGAACTTGTGATTCTCCTGCTTGTGGTCTTCTGGAATGCTGAGATGCTGAGATTACAATGGTGCATGTGACACCATGCCCAAACTTGTATTTTCTTAACAACTTAAATGAAAGTAAGTTCCAAGTTCTAAGATTATTTGTGGGACTTGAGACTATGGGAAAAAATTTTAAAGTGTTTTTGGGATCATGAATTCCAAACTCTTGCAGATAACAAAATCTTTTGGGTTGGGCACAGGCAGGCACACCATGTGAGCACATACACACAGTCACAGATAAGAGGGCTTCCTGTAACTGCTGCCCTTGTCTGCTAATTAATGAATGAATTGCTTACAGGAATAGAGTGTGATTCACGTTTCAATCATAATAAGCCTCTATGCTAAGGTGAGCATCTGTGAAATCTCTTTTGTTTGGCCACTGTCAAGAACAAAAACTATTGTCTTAAGAAGTCTTATAAGGATTTTATAATATGAATGGATCAAAGCAATGGGAGCAGTTAATTTAATTTGCTAAACATATGTTCTCACAATAAACGGTCATTCATAGTTCTGCCCCACCTCATGTCCACCTGAGCAAGTTCCCATGTTCTCCACTACCTTAGACCAGCCTCACCTCCTGGTTTGCCTTCCTGGAAGAGAAAGCTTCCTGGAGACCACCCACTCAGGGCCCACCTTCTGTCCCTCTTTCAAACAGAATTTTTCTTTCCATCAATAAATATATTCTGCTCACAAAAATATAAGGGTCATTTTCCAGCCAAATTGGTTCCCTGCCCTTTGCTTAGGGAATGGCTGGCTAGAAAGTAGAACACAGAACTCCTGGCTGCACAGCTTGCCCAGTCCACCCTCTTGGGGGCAGCTGTGCCCGCGTCCCTCCAGGAGAGCCTGACACTCCTCATGGCAGACTTTTTTTGCTGGCTCATCACAAAGGGAGAGTAGGCAGCACAGCAGGACCCAACACCGAAACCGGAGGCTTCCTTTGGTTTGTCTCAGCCAAGCATCAGTGTGACCTCCACAACCTGCTGTCATCACGTGAGCCTTCTTGAATCAGAGCAAGTGGAGGCATTGTTAAGATCGTTTTAGCAAGTGCAAGGTCGTGAGTTTGAACCCCAGTCCCACCAAAAAAAAAAAAAAAAAAAAGATCGTTTTAATCTTTTGGTTTTCTTGAGATAAACATCTCAGAAGTCACACTTAGTAAGCATATGGGAGAATAATATAGCTGGGGTCATGTAGAATTTCATGGGACAAAGTCAGTGTTGAATCTGCCTTTGCTTTTCAAGTAGCTTAAGCAGACAGCCTGCATTGCAAGCATATAATGAACTGTTACAGCATATCTGCTTGAATGCTAGTGGCCACTAGAGATAGTCCTTCAGGAGCTTATCACTATACGCACTTAATGTACCTCTGCCATCTGCAATGATACTGTTAGGAGAACTGGAAAATTTTGAAATTTATCTATGCAAGAGAACTCATTATACTACAAACACTGATTCCCAAGGCACCATGGAAGGTCATTCCCTCCGTGCCTCATTAGTTTCAGTCTCAACATGGGTGTTATAGGTGCTACCCTGCTCCTCAGCTGCCTCCAGCTTCTGGGAGCCTGGACACAGGTGGCACAAGATGACCTGGCTTAGATGTAAGCACTCACACACCTCCCCAGATCTGTGCCTGCATAATCTGGGCCAAGTCCTACCTACTAGGGAGGCAGGTGACAAACGGCGAATGTAGACTAGGTTAAAGGAAGCCACAGGGTGGTTTTATTATTTTCACTTAGGGTGCAATCTGGACACTTGCCTTCACTCACCCGTGCAGACCCTGCAGTCAGCAAAGGGACAGTTTGGGCCGACCAGAGGAAGAACACATGTTACGGCATCTATTCATCTATTGCAAATATGTGCTTATATTTTCTTGCTTATATTTTCTGAGGATCTTCCCATGCAGTAGTTTAGTTTCATAACCATTTTCTGTCTTGTCAATGGACATTGAAATGGAAAGGTAGATTTGGAGGGAATGGGGCAGGGGAGGAACAGGGAAGGTAGAAAGCAGCACTGTCTGCTAAGGGTGACAAGGGCCATACTGGGCACCCCATACCAATTACCTAAATGTGTCTTCTAGAGCTTTACAGATGAGGATCAAGAGTTTGTTGAGGGAGGGTCACAGACTGGTAACTCCAAGGACCAGGAGTTGCTATATTCCAGGAGTCTATGGTTTTCCTTTATATCACATTGCCACACAAAAGGAAAACAGAAGCAGAGGGCACACATTAGAAAGCCTTCTTCGCGCATTTGTTTTAAACGTTCCTTTCGTTCAGTTTTTAAAACTAAAGTCATGATTAAGTAGCATCTCAGATCTCACATTAGCTTAGTGGTCTAGTGAATGAAAAGCACAGGTTTTCTATCCTGTAAAGGAAACCTCATAGTATAGCCCCTGTGTGTTTTGGCAGAGTTTTTCACATCCCTTTTTGCTTATCAGAAAAAAACCTAGTCATGTGGCAATATTGCTTGAAAGTTTTCACATCCCATTTCACAGAAGTTTTAGTCTCTAAGTGTATAAGACTGATTTTCTTTTCCAAGTTAAAATTAGGCCAATCATACAAGACGACAGATCTTTGCATTTTGAGCTTTTCCCCATGTGTCACCAGGACATAGCACCATTACATTACTAACAGTCTCCCTGGATTGCCTATGTATGCTGATGTATGACTTAAGCCCCATAGACAAGGCCCTTCTAATTTACTTCAAATTTCCCCACTCTAGATTGCCCAGCAACTGAAAGTCAGTGATGACCCGGTCTGTTTTCAGGTCTTGGCCCGATATCTGTTATCTCGGTCTTCAGTAGACCCTTTCCTCGCCAATGCTTGGAGCCTGTAGGGATGAAACACTTGGTGTTCAAAAGCTGCTCGTGTGTTAGAGTTGAATCAGAAAACCTTCTTTGAGGGCCGTCAGACAAGTGTAGTTGTTCTTGCAATGCCTGAGTAGGTTGTCATACACATAATCTTGTTGGTTTTCATCTGCTTGCTCTGTGTTTCAGATAAGTCCAGCAAAGCTAGAACAATAGATAAGTCTGAGGAAGAGACACAGTATTTACTCAGATCACCTCGCCCTTTAGTCTTTTCTACTTTATTTTATTTTATTATTTTTTTTAAAATTTCATTTATTGATAAGCTGGAAGACTTCATCTATAAATGGATGTATATTGAACATATATTCATTAGTGAAATAAACCAGACCTACATGTGTAAATATCGTATAGTCTCCCTAAGAACTCTAAATGTTTTTCTTTCCTTACCAATATCAATTGAAAGGTGTGTCGTGCCCACACCCTGTGCTCTGTATAACTATTGTGAGGGCAATATGCAGTGTGTCAACTGTTAAAAAAAGAAATGTTTATTGAAAGTGTTAATGTTTAATTGTTTGATCAATCTTATATACCTATATCTATTAATCTGAACTGATCCGATGATGAAAATATGTAATACAACCATTGTTAAATTTAAAATAAATAAATATATATATTTAATTAAAAAATAAATTGCATTTATTTTTTATTCATTTTGATGAGAAAAAAGATAAAATAGAAATGAAACAGATTCAAGACAAGTTAGTAGGGGTGTTACAATAATTAACACATTGTATATTGTTGTCTTCATAGTAGTTATTCAGAAGACAACATACTCCATTTTTAAATTTTTTATTTATTAGCCAGGCGTAGTGGCACACACCTGTAATCCCAGCACTCAGGAAGCTGAACCAGGGAGATCGGTGCCAGCTCGAGACCAGCCTGGGTTACAAAAGTGAGCTCAGGGCCAGCCTGAACTGCATAGCGAGACCCTGTCTCAAAAAGACAATAAATAAATAAATAAATAAATAAATAAATAAATAAATAAATAAAATTTTTATTTATTTTTTCCTTGCTTTTTTATTTTTTATTTTTTATTACTTTTAATAAGAAATTGCAAAGTGACAGTTTCAAAACACATTAGTAGTACATTCCCAATAACTGATAACAATGCATATTGTTGTCCTTGTAGTTATACAGAGCACAGGGTGTAGGCATGATAAACTTTCTAATGATTATTGGTACAAAAGATTTCTTTTCTTTGATCTAAGAGAAGGTAGTTGTATACATAGTCAAATGTTTGATAATTGCAGTGGGTTACTGGTGAAACTGGCAATGTTGGAAGCTGTTGATTAGAGCCTTTTACACCTCAGTATACTAAACTACCTTTATGTTTTTGGCGTCATGTTTAAACTTTTCTACTGGGTAGTTAAGGGCAAGTTAAAGCAAGACCTGTATAACAAAACATGTAGTTTTTGTATCACCCAAGGTCAGTCATATCTCCCCAGGATTTACTTTGGAACCATGTACAGTGCTTTGTAGAACTGTTGTCAACATCAGCTGTCTGCATTAGTCACGGCCATTGCTTTACTAGTTTGCTCTCTGTAAAAGCCTGAGAGAATGTTTTCTCTCCAGATGACTCTCCTAGGCACACTATTTATCTTCAATCCCTTTTCTCTGTGGTCCCTTAATCTTCTTGAACAGAAAACTTAGGAAACCACTGAGTTATAGGATGTTATAGCACAAGTTCTGTTCTGTCCTGAGTCTTCACTGAACTTGAAAGGATAGGGCCAAAATATTGGCTATCCTTGTAGCCTTTCTTTTTCTCTAAGTTTTGGTTTGTAAACTTACATTCCTAGCCCTACAGAAGAAAAGCTTAGTGATACTATTACTCTAAAACATGGGTAGTTGAGCTTAACGTCACTGTCGTTCTGAATATTAAACATCTCAGACTTAACTTGGAATTGGTATTTTCTAACAATCATTGATATTCTAACAAAAGCCTATGGAATGTGATAGAAGCAGTTACACATTCTTACACAGATATTTAGAAATCTAAGCATGTACAAAATTTTAGCCTGTCCATCCTTTGGCATTTTCCTACTCTCTTACTCTCATTTAATGCCTTTTTTTGTTTTCTTGTAAACCAACCATTTATTTGAGAGAGAGTATAACTGTAACTGAAGTTACATTAGAAGCAGCGCAAACATCTAAAAGACCAGAATGACAGGTATTCCAAGCATAGTTTTAGTGTCACATATTGTTATCTTCAGTGTGAAAAACCTTTTGAGGTTTCTTAGAGCCATTGCCTAATTCATCCTGTGCATATAAGTGCATAGTTTTGCTCCTGCTATGTTTCTTCTTTTTTCTGTTTCTAGTCACTTTGCTGTTTAACCCTTAAGTCTTTGATTTTCATTCAGCTGTGTTATACCTCTCCATTTTTATTTCTTCTTTTGAGTTCTTACATTAGGGAGACTATACAGTATTTATACATGTAGGTCTTGTTTATTTTACTTATGAGTATATGTTCAAGATACATCCATTTATATATGAAGTTTTCTAGTTTATCATTCTTTTTAGCTGAGTAATATTCCATTGTATAAAAATACCACATCTTTTTTTAACTATTCCTCATATGATGGGCATTTTGGCTGTTTCCAAGATTTGGCTATTACGAATTGGGTTGCTATAAACATTGGTGCACAGATATCTCTGTGGTATGATGTTTTCAGTTGTTCTGGGAAAGTTCCCAGTAGCGGGATAGCTGGATTGAATGGGATTTCCAGCTCTAGTTTTTTAACGAGCCTCCACACTGCTTTCCATAATGGTTGCACCAGTCTGCATTCCCACTAGCAGTGGAGAAGGGTTCCTTTTTCCCCACAGCCTCTCCAACAGTTGTTATTTTTTTTATTTCTTTATGAAAGTCATTCATTCTGGGGTGAGATGGTATCTAAGCGTTGTTTTAATTTGCGTTTTAAGAATGGCTAGCGATGTGGAGCATTTCTTCATATATTTGTAGGCTACTTGAATTTCTTTAAGAAGTGTACTCATCTCAGATGCTCATTTCTGGAATGGGTCTTTGAATTTTGGGATCCTAATGGTTTTTAGTTCTTTATAAATTCTAGATAGAAGACCTTCGTCCAAATGCTTATTTGTGAAAATCTTTTCAAAATTTGTGGGTTGTCTTTGCACTCTGTTAGTGACTTCTTTTGAGGTGCAAAAACTTCTTAGCCACAGGAGGTCCCAGTTGTTGATTCTTTCAAGTGTTAAACGTGTGTTTTGATTATTGTCCATGAACTCTTTGCCTACACAGACGTCTTCAGGATTTTCTCCCTCTTTTTCTGCCAGGAGATTTAATGTTTCTCTTTTAATATTTAGATCTGTAATCCATTTTGACTTTAGTTTAGTGCACAGACCTGGGTCAAGATTTAGTGTTCAGTATGTAGAGAGCCAGTTTTTCCAGCACCATTTGTTAAACAGGCTGTCTTTCTTCCAATAAACATGTTTGACCCCTTTGTCGAAAATAAGGTGGCTGAGTGTGTCTGTATTTGCTTGTGCATCTTCTAATATATTCCAGTGATCCTCAGGTCTATTTTTTTTTATCCAATACCATGCTAATTTTATCATTGTAGCTTTGTAGTATAATTTTAAGTCAGGAATTGTAATGCCTCCTGCCTTACTTTTGTTGCCCAGGATTGATTCTTTTCTGACCAAATCAAAAAAGATTTGGGTCTTTTTTGGTTTCAAATAAATTTTCGGAATGATTTCTCCAGGTCTGTGAGGTATATTGATGGAATTTTGATAAGAATTGCATTAAATCTATATAACAGTTGAGGGAGCATGACCATCTTCACAATGTTGGTTCTTCCTATCCAGGAGTAGGGAATATCTTCCCATTTTCTGAAATCCTCTAGGACCTTTTTTTTTTTTTTTTTTTTTCAGAGTACTGTAGCTCTCATTGAAAAACTCTTTTACTTCTCTAGTTAGGTTAATTCCTAAGTATTTCAATTTTCTTCAGTGCTATCATAAAAGGTATTGTTTCTCTAATTTCTCTCTCAGTATGTTTGTTATCTGTACAGAGGAATTCCATTGACTTTTGTGTGTTGACTTTGTAACCTGCTATGCTACTTAATTTGTAGTAATTCTAGTAGCTTTTTGGTGGAGTTTTTGGGGTCTTCCATGTAAATTATAATGCCATTTGCAAATAATAATTTAACTTCTTCTTTACGTATTTTTATTCCTTTTATTTCTCTTTCTTATCTAACGGCTATAGCTAATGATTACGGAACTATATTGAATAGGAATGGTGACAGAGGACATCCTAGAATTATGTTAGCTGTTGAGCCAGGTGTGGTGGTGCACGCCTGTAATCCCAGCAGGAGGATCGGTGAGAGTTCGAGACCAGGCTGGGATACAAAAGTGAGCTCAAGGCCAGCCTGAACTGCATAGTGAGACCCTGTCTCAAAAAGACCAAAAAAAAAAAAAAAAATAGAATTATGTTAGCTGTTGGATTGTCATAGATGGCTTTTATCAGCTTGAGTTAGAGGCCCTCTATTCCAAGTTTCTGCAGGACTTTGAACATGAGATACTCCATTTTTTAATGAACAATTTAAATATATGGAGAGTGGAGTTGTGGAGTTATAGAACAATTAATTACACATTCCTGTTATGAAATACAAAACCAAGATAGTGCTGTACCTGTCTCTAATTACACACTGTGTGCAATGGCAAGTGTTTCTCTCTGAGTGCTTACATATACACACATGCCATGTGGGTTAGCATTTGAATAAATATTTTATGTGGGTGGTCTGAGACTGACTAACATAAACTTCTTATTCAAATAAAGCTATTGGTTTTCTCGCTGAGACTATGCCAGGAGGAGAAGCTAATAACTATCATGAGAGTTTTTCATTTCCTGGTGCTCATCATCATATAATAAGCTATCTGAGTAGGAATTATTTTAATATAGAAGAGATTGTTGCAAAAATGTAAAGGCCTATGTTTATTTATTTATTTATTTTTAAAGGCCTATGTTAAAGGTTAAGATCATATATCTAATTTCAGAATGAGAAATAACATAGTATGGCTCAAAGTGATGCACAATATTTTTATACTAAATATGCATGCACGCATAAATTTATGATCTAAACTTGGTAGCAAAAGTGAAAATTCACACCTTTTTGTCCTTGCCCCATCTTGCCATACATGCTCCCTACTGTCAGGGATAGGCTTCTTGCACCTTGTGCATGGTATTTTCGCTCCTTCCTGTCTTTTCCTGTTTATAGGAATTTTGTACTTCACCTCACAGGTCTTCTCCATAGAGGATTTCTATAGTAAAATCATAGAGAGGCATTCTCTCAAAAGTATGCTAAAGCAGGAGATTTTAGTATATGTAAAAATTTGAAAGTATAATGCATTCAATTACGGTGACAGTATCTAGTACAAAATTTTAAAAACTGAAGTTCAAGTTCAATCCATCATACAAAACAAAAATAAAACCAAGGAACAATTAGACTAAACCAAACTAAACTAAACTACAACTCAAATTCACGTTATAAAGCATGCCTTCAATTCTCGAATCTTCTATGGTGAGAAAACTTCAAATGAACTTTCTAGTTTGAAAAAGTTCACATGCACTTTTTATTAATAAAACTAATCTGTATTTAAGGAACTCATGCTGAAAATTGAGGGTTTTTTTTAAGTTTTGGCATGAAATTCATATGTTACCAAGAAAAATTTAGGGAAAAAGAATTTGAAAAAAACACATTTTATTATGGTCTATGTTATGGGCATTCCAAAAGAGAACTACTAAACATTGAATGGATGATATATTCATATAACATTAGTTGACATATTATATATAAAATTAGTTGCTACTAATTTTTTACCTTTTTTTTGTTCCTGTTTCATGAAAGTCGCCTTTTATAGATGTTTCAAGATCAAAGATGAAAAATATGACTGTATAGGTCATAGATGCAGAGATGATTATGCAAAGCCATGGATAGATGAAAGATATATGCTAGATACCAACTAATTTGAAGTAAATAAATATCCAGTATTGTATTATTACAGAGCTTATCATTTTTATTGTATATAATTATTTAATCACATTTTATATGATATGGTATTCAGATTACAATCACGTTCCAAAGGAAGTGTACTTACTTAACCTGTTGGCTACAGATATGACCTAAAATGAAGTAAAAATGATTGTGTATTAAAAACAAAGTCTGAGGCTGAGGAGATAGATCAGCAGAATAAGCACCCACTTGGAAAGCATAGGTTCCTGAGTTCAATCCTGGTAGGAGAAAAAAAAAAAGGCTGGCAGATAAGGCGTCTTTCATCTCCACATGGCAATGCCAGATAGCTACTAAAGCTCAAGGTGCATGAGAGAATCTCAGCAATGGAACCATGAATACAAGTATGGTCAAGAACTTTGTGCTCTAAGCTTTCCACCCCTCCTGCCCCAGGTGGTGCCAGAGCCAGGAGATTGGGGTCATCTGGATCGCTCAGGAACCCTGCTGCTATGGTTTGGATGAGCATCCCAAGAGGTCCGCTTGCTACAAGATCTCAGCTTCCTTCTTCCTCTTTTGTATCCTGGGTTGCGAGTGAATGATTGGCTCTGTCATGAACATGTGCTTTGATCAGCTGTTCTACCAGAGGCTCAAAGGAAGTCACACCCATCCGTCATAGTTTGCAACCTCCAGTCTAAATCAATGACCCCCAATCATTTTATTTCTATGTTAATTGACTTCAGGATCTCATGAATAAAATCATGAACAGATGGTGACTATACCTATGAAGGAAATCAACCTGCTAGAAACACCTAGGACAGACTTCTGCTTTACTGAATAGAAGCTTCTGTTATAGCCATTGAAATTTTGACATTAACTATAATAGCTGATGTTAGAGAAACAGTACAAAATTGAGCATAAATTTCAGTTAAGGAATTATTATTATTATTGATAAAACTACCCACTAAATACATTTTAATTATGAAAAATTAAAATTAAGTAACTTTTAAATTATAATATGTCATCAACTAAATGCAGATTTCTTTTGTTTTCAGAAATTAAGGGATACAAAATTTACTTTCCACTAATTTGTTGGTGAAGCTAGTGATATAAATTTTGTTTCACTTTTTAAAAAATTTATGTTTTTTATAGCTGAATATTGCTCCATTGTGTGCACCCATGTTTACAGCAGCATAATCGGTCATGGATAAAGCCTGGAAACAACCCAATGCCCATCAACTGACCAATGAATAAAGAAGATACGATATTTTTACACAATGGAGTATTATTCAGCTATGGAAGATATCTGGTTTTGTGGGTACTGGCTAATTTAGGTAAGCATGATGTTCTTCAACTTTATCCGTGTCGTCACAATAGAATTCTCTTCATTTTAGAAGCTGTGTAGGATCCCATGATGTATGTGTCTTGTGTTTTCCTTCTCTGTTCACCCATTTAGGGACCCTGCATTTCATTCCAAAGTTTAGGTATTACAAACTTGGAGAGATGCATATACATCTCTCCAACACAGCATGTTCCACAAGGCTGCAATAATTCACCATTTCTACCAGCAGTGTTCTCCTTGTCCTTACCCACATTTAGTACGTTTTGTTTTGTTTTTAATAAAGTCAGTCTTGAAAAAGTGAGGTCATATCTCGTTTGCATTTCCCTGATAATAATTGAGGACTTTTTCCATGTACCTGTTGGCATTTTATGTTTTCTTTCGAAAAAATGTCTGTTTGGGTTCTTTTCCAACTATTTTTAGTCAAATTTCTTGTCATTCAGTTATTTGATTTCCTTGTATACTTTCCATAGTCATTCTCCCTTATCAGGTGTACATATTGCAAATATTTTCTCCCACCCCATAGGTTGCCTTATTTTGTTATTTCCTCAGCTTTGCGGAAGCTTTTGAGTTTCATGCAATCCACCTCTCTGTTTTCATTTTTGTTGTCTGTGTGCTGTACATCGCTGGTGACACATGACAAACAACATCAGCATCTCTGTCTCTGTGTGGAATCAAGCCACATGTATTTTCAGTCCCAGTGGCCAAGGGCCTGAGTCCAGAGGTGAAGATCTGGCTAAGCATTTCCTGTCTCGGACACATGGACAATTTAACTCTCTTAGGCTCAATTTCCAGAATTGCACAATACACAGGCTGTGAGATTTTGGTGAAATTAAAATGAGATAATTATATGAAACTAACTTACAACCTGTAAATGAAAATTTAATTATTGTTTGTCATCATTATTTACAGCACTTTTGATGTCATGGAATGAAACCTTACAGGAAAGTTTAAACTGAGCAGAAATTACTTTATGCAATAGCTCCTGAGTATACGATGATTTAAAAATAGCTGTTTCTCTGAGCAGTGAGTCAAGGAAAAGGCCAATTAGTCACTGGACATCACCCATACAGTCTTCTCTTGTAGGTCAAGATGGAGACATCTTAATGGAGAAAAGATATCATTTATTTACAAACACTTCAGTTCACTGCAGAGGCCCAGGCTAGTTAACTGAACTCAAAGCTTTCTGAGGTCACGGTGCATAGGAAAAAAGGAAAGCAATCGTCAGAATTAATCATACTGACGCCTGTTTGTCTGATGGCTTTCAGAACATTGTGGGAAGCTAATAGCAATGAAATTTGGCGGTCAATTTGGAATGTGTGTGTGTGTGTGTGTGTGTGTGTGTGTGTGTGGTTTTATAAAATGTGGCCTTAAAATCTTCAGTGAATCTTTTGTCCTAACACCATTGTTTGAAGTTGTGGACAAACCAAGTTTTCAAATAAATAAATAAATAAATAAATAAATAAATAAATAAATATGCAAGCTAAACACCAGTTTATGAAAAGAGAGTCATGGTAAATGTAATATTCACACATGCTATGAAAATCTATAAAATTGTCAGTTACAGAATAGCTACAATAGAGAGCTCATAAATAGTGATATTCTGTACTGGAAGTTAAATAAGAGACACACTTCTGTATCTTCTAAGTAAACACACAGTAGGACTTAACGACTGAACAGAAGTTAAGCCTTACTCTACAGGAGCACTGAAGAAAAGAAATGCCATCAGGGTATCTTCAACAATCAGAAGAGAGGGTTCCATGCTAGCAACTGTATAGAACAATGTAGGGTTTCTACTTTAAAAGGTATGGTCTGTTGAAAAGGGAAACAAATATTAGAACTATAGTCATCAGTAGGAACCACTAATGTCCAAGTTTTAGAGTGAATTCTCATTAACTGAGGGTCAAGTCTCAACCGCGATCTAAGTATGTTGAATGCCAACTAAGCAAGCAAACAAAGAGATCTCAAACATTTTTTTGAATAACTGTTTCTGATCATCTGTTTCTAGGTAATCTAGAATAAGAGCTTCAACTCTAATATTTGAAAGGAAATATTTTTAAAAGTTGGTATACAAGTGAAAGAAGTCTCACAACAATGTATATATGTTGCATGGTCCTCAGAAAGTTCTTTATAGTTCCACAAGGTTTTAAACAATTTTATTGCCTTCTTTCATGAAAGTGCAGACAATATGAAGAACTTACTGTACTTAGTGCTAGGCACTGTGAAACAATAGGTTTGGACAGAAAACAGCAGAACATAGCAACTCAATTCTCTCTAATGACTTAAATTAATCAAATTCTTTATTTGTCTCCCTTTGTCTAAATATTTTGTTTTCTTCTTATTGTTTCTTCCCAGCTTTAGATCCCTCCATGACCCTTATGGCACTTTTCTGAACTGACTTCAGATCCTCAAATTTTTAGTGAATTACTTAGCCTAATAAAGAACAGATTTTTTAGGGGCTGGGGAGATAGCTCTGCAGCACAAGTGCCTGCTGGGCAAGTGCAAGGTTGTAAGTTCGAACCCCAGTCCTGAAAAAAAGAAAAAAAAAAAAAAAGAACAGATTTTTTTAAAGCATTTGTGATTATAGGACATTTTGTTTTTACAATAATTTCAGTTGCTAGATACTTTGAGTGTAATTTTCTGAAATTTTTGTTAAAATCACAAAGTTATGCATATCACCCTAAGTGGAACTCAGTGCAAATACTGGAGATTTTAGTATAATTTATACTGTGGGCACAGTAATGAAATATTGCCATTTACCTAATTATATATTTAAGAGTAATTTTGCTTAGGTAGTGACATGTTCTTGAGACACTTACTGATCTTTTTGTATGATGGTAAATAGACCTTTCCCAAAATGGTTATCCAGTTAGCTTATGGAACAATTCATCTAGCTGTAAACACAGGCTTCAGAATTTAATAGTGGATACAAATAGCATGGTTGTCATCTCCAATTCATTTTGAATGACTGACTTCTATTGAAGGTGTTCTTGTGCACAATGTCACATCTCACTGTTCTGTAAAAATAGGCAATTCATTTCTTTGGGATATATTTTTCAGACCTGAAAAGTTTTGAAACCATGCTGTATGTATAAAATGTATTGCTAACATTAAACCATGGCATTTAAAAAATTATATGAGGAAAGAGAGAATAGAAATGAGGAAAGAATAGATGTGAGCCTATATAAGACATCCATTTTTTTTATATACTGGCCGTGTATGGCCTGAAGGAAATTCTGTACAATGTATTCTATAATTTTGTATATTTTTTAGTCACAAGTATCAGAAGTGGGTTCTCTAAGGATGGAGAGGCATCCTATTTAAGGACTTAAAAAAAAAAAACTTCCTCCAGTTGTATCTGCATCATTAATAGTGATTTTTGTCTCAGAAGGTTCCCTTTGATTTTATAAGTTTATCTACTGTCTGGTTCTGCTGTGACAGCTCCATGCTCTAGTTCTTTAATAAGCTCAACATACATTTTCACCATCCTCAGTTTTTCTGCACGTTAATGTCCTCTTTATCACAGTTATTACAATCACCTCAATGCAGACACACTTCAGTAATTTCACAAGCAGTCAATGAATGAAATATTGGACCTTCATTGTCAACATTAAAGTCAATACTCACTTCTATCTTATGACTAGACTCTCAAGATCTATCTTTTCCATATGTAAAGAGGTCAGGCATCTTTTTCTCTCACTTAACCCATGAACTCCTTCATTTTTTAAAAAAAATTATTTGTTTATTTTTTTTCTTGTTTCAGAACCTTTGTTTGTTTATTCACTCATTTTTTTATGGCCGGCTCAGCCTGCCACGAGGGCAGGGCTGGTGCAGCATGTGGTGCCGGGGATCGAACCGCGGTCCCTGAAGCCGCCCATGCTTTCCCAAGCAGGGGCTTTAGACCACTGAGCCATCCCACCGGGCCCCCCATGAACTCCTTCAAAGCCAACAATTAATTTGTTGAACACAGTTGCAGGCCAGCAGTTGTGCCAGGCATCTAGTCCAGCTTCTATATACTGACTTGAGCCCCTGGTACAAAATATTGAGGAAACCAGTTAGGAGAGATGTCTCTGGGATACATGGTTTTGTTAGCATAGTAACGAACTGGTAAGGGAGGCACTGCTTTGACTGGCAGGGGTGCAGCTTTTGCCTATCACCTATAGTTTATGCCCAGCCAGCATACTGCACTAGAGCAGCCAGCACAGTCATTCTGCTGCTGCATTTTAAAGTTTTGTAGGGGCTTCCTGATCATCTGTAGTCAGTATCTCTCTGGGGCAATGGTCCAAAAACTGTGATGTGGCGTCTGCACTA
This sequence comes from Myocastor coypus, assembly GCA_004027025.1. NCBI lineage: Eukaryota > Metazoa > Chordata > Mammalia > Rodentia > Myocastoridae > Myocastor > Myocastor coypus. The sequence continues at coordinate 29,659 of PVJA010008663.1, forward strand.
TGGACTTGTTTTGGAATCAGATTTCCATCATCGATGACTTTGAAAAAAATCACCAACGAATTTCTCTAGAGCTTTGTGATTAGCAGATGCTTTATTGCCACAAATGTTTAAAAAATAATAACATATCTTTTTTTAAATTTCTGCAAAAAAATCTCTTGAATATTGTTTCTTTTAATTTTTAGTTCATCATGACAAGTCTTTGCTTGCTTCATGAGTAGTACACTGTATCTGTAAGTGACCTGTTCACTTTGATTAGCTTGGTTCCACTTTCTTAATGCATCATTGAGATGTTTCTTTTAGCTTTAGGCCGTGTTTCTCTATTTCTCATTAACTTCTGCCCACCACTTTCAATACAGAACTTCAATAGTTTATCATTTGTTCAGGTCCTGTTGTTTCTTCCTTTCTAATGTCATTGAATGACCACTAGTATCATTCTATCCTGCTTCTCCATCCAGATTCGGCCTCTTCTAACCTTTTGTCTGATGTTATGGTGACTTTCTGACTGTCTTCTGTCATCCAATCCTTGCTCAATAATCTCTTGAGACACTGAGGTAAATTTTGCTTTTGTGCAAGCATTGAAGGTCACTGCTGCTCTTGATTTCACCTATGTAGTCTGCATTTTATCTAATTTGGTGATTTCAATGATGTCTAACTTTTCAAATGACACATAATGTTTCAGATTTTTTTTTCACTTAGCATTATGGTTTTTGTCAGTTGTCACCCCAAACCCTCATGCAGTCATCACTTCTAGGATTTGTGATTAATTCATGATCCACTGGGATTATGGGTGTGAGTGGTGCTGGGATTATGGGTGTGAGTACTACACCCAGTGAGGGTTGGAAAGCCTGAATGTGACTTAAGGACACAGACACACTTGCTCTCAATAGCCATTATTGTTGTTACTCCTCTCTTCGCTCTTGCTGCTTGCTGCCCTCTGCCATGTACCAGTCTGCCTTGAACCAGCTGAGTATGGACTAAAACCTCCAGTAACTGTGAGTTAGATAAATCTTTCCTTCCTTCATTTTGAGTGTTGGGTATTTGTCCCAGCAACGAGAAGAGTAATCAAGACACTTAACATAATTTTCTGCAGACTTATCTAAATCGTTGTGTGGATTATAGTTTATTAGTTGTTATTGCTGCATGTTATTCCACACAGTTTGTTTAACCACTCACCCGCTAAAGGACATCTTCGTTGTTTGTAGGCTGTGGTCACTATAAATGTTGTTGCTATAAACATTTGTGTACAAGTTTTGGGTGAACATAAGTCTTTAGTTCGCTGGGATAAGTTTCAGAACTGTAGTTAATGCTATTTAGGACAGTTGCATATTTGTCTTTTATGAAAGAATATGACATTATCTTCCAGAATAGCATTACAATCCAACATTCGAAGCAGAAACATACAAGTGACTTGGTTTCTCCATAAGCTCACTGACATTTACTGCTGTCACTATTTTTTGAATTACGCATTATGATATGTATGTTGAACAATGTTTTGCTTTTAACTTACACTTTCCAGAAGACTAATGGTGTTATCATTTTGTCATGTTCTTGCTATCTATAAACCTACTTTGCTGAAATATCTATTGTCTTTTAACAATGTTGTTATATAGACTTATTTGGAGTTTTGCTTTCTAGTTCAAAAAATTCTTCCCTATTTTGCATGTGCTAATAAGCAAACATTCTATCACAGGGCCATTCCTGCTGCCCTGAAGAGTTCTTTATGTATGTTAGATACAAATCCTTTAGACTGTTTCGTAGTTTACAAACGTGCTGTCAGAAATTTGTCTTTTTATTCCCTTCACAGAATCTGATACAAAGCGAAATTGTTTTTTGTGATTTGTAGCATTAAGCTTCACAGTTATTACACTGGGCTACATGATCAGCCTTTTAAATTTTGAGACTTATTAAGTTGCGCAGGCTGTATTTTAACTTGTGATACTCCTGCTTCAGAAGCCCAAAGTTCTGAAATTTCAGACCTGTACCACCATACCTGGCTGAAACAAAAGTCGTCAGTGTGACAGGGCATGGTGATTCATGCTTGTGATCCCAGCACGCAGGAGGCTGAGGCAGGATGGATCATTGTGAGTGGGCAACGTAGTGGGTGCGGGCCCAGCCTGAACTACACGGTGAGACTCTGCCTCAAAAGACAAACCGAACAAAATCCCAAAGGTTGCTAATGTTGTTCAACTTCAACTCATTTATTTTTCTTTTACAGATCATACTTCTGAATTGAACTTTAAGAACATTTGTCTGGCCCTAGGTCTCCCCAAAATCTATGTTTTTCTCCTTCTGAAATTTTTGCAGTTTTATGTTTTACATTTAATTTTTAGAAATCTTTATTTGTTATAGGGTCTCGCTACACAGCCGGGACTCATAGTGATCCTCTTTTCTCAGCCTCTCTAATGCTGGGACTATAAATGTGTGCCACCAAGCCCTGTTTTGGGGCTCTCAAGGTGGACGTGGGGCTTTTGGCCCAGAAAAACATGCAGTACTGAGAACTGAGCCTGGGTCCTCACGCTTGCCACGCAGGCAATTACACTGCTGGGCTATCTCCCCAGCTCCTATGGTTTATATTTAAATCCACGATCTTTTTTGAGTTCATGTTTATATTAGAAGGTATGAGGTTCAGATCACAACTTTTTTTTTGTCTAAACAATTGCACTTTCAGTGGATGTTTAATTATCTTAGTGCCATTGTTTAAAACTATCTTTCCTCTATTATATTGCTTTTGTGCCTTTATCAAAAGAAAGTTGTGTGTACTGGAATGTTTATCATTTAATTTTTCCATGAACATATTGTAATTTTCATTTTGGAGTTTTCTATAATTTTGATTAAATTATATGAAACTGTTTAATCATCTTCAGTGACTGTAATAATTTTTTTTTATTGATTGACCAAAGTGTTGGGGTTCAAACCCAGTGCCATGCACATACTAGACTCTACCTGGAGGCACCAAATTGTATCTTGACTTTCTGTTTTCATTATTTATTGTTAGTATACAGAGATGAAATTAATTTCTCCATAGTTATTTTGTATTTTGTGATCTTGATAAACTTACCTTCCAGTTCAACAAAGTTCTTATTTTTCATAATCTTTAAGACTTTCCATTTTGGTAACCACATCACCTGCTCCTGGCAATTTTATCAGTTTCTTTGCAACTGTATGCTTTTATTACCTTTTCTTGCTTTATTATATTGGCTAGAACTAAAACACTGTGTTGAAAAGAGTGAAAGCAGATATTCTTGCCTCTTTTTCTGATCTCACAGAGCAAGGATTCATTCTTTGATCATTAACTATAATTTTAGATGTAGAATTTTCTAGTGGCTCTTGTTTATTCTGCTGGGAAATTCTCTTTAATTTCTTTTTAAAATTATTTTTATTTTTTTAAAGGGAGTAAAAATTAGAATTGAAATGGAAAAATTTACAAGTGATGCAGAATTTCACTTAAAGTAACAACAATTTCACGGTATTTGTTGCAATACATAGTATTATCTTCCAACCAGTTATTCATATTATCAGAAGAAAGAAATGTGTAAGAAATTGAGTTGAGAAAATGTACAAATAGTTGGAAAAAGGAGACAACACAAATTGAGCAATAACTGCTCCTTGCCATAGGCCAGCAGAAACGCACAGTACAGTTGTCCAAGCCATCCTGCTTAGATACACAGGTAACTCTCTTTCCCTCACTCCCTCTCCTGTCCTTCTCCTCAATTCAGTAACTCTTTCCTTTTGAGTAAGTTCATTCCCTTTTCCCAGAATCTACTGTGCCCTTCAGATTCCATTCTTCTCTTTTAGGTTCTCACACTAAAAAGACAATACGATGTTTACACAGGTGGGTCTGAATTTATTTCACTTAAGAGGATGTTCTGTAGTTGTATTTAGCAACTAGACTTAAATTTATACTGTTTTATTGCTGCATAATACTCCATTGTGTAAACATTTCACATATTCTTTATCCATTCCTCAGTTCATGGTCGTCTATGTTATTTTTAGGATTTGGCTATGACAAATTGTGCTGCTATAGACATGAATACACATACATCATTGTGGTACGAGATTAAAATGCTCATTGGTCATGCAAGAAATACAGATGAAAACAACACTGAGATTCCATCTCACTTGAGAAAGAATGGCTAACATCAAGAAGTCAGCCAACAACAAATTCTGGAGAGGCTGTGGAGAAAAAAGTAATCCTTCTCCACTGTTGGTGGGAGCACAGACTGGTACAGCCACTATGGAAATCAGTGTGGAGATTCCTTAAAAAGCTAGGCTTAAAGGTGCCATTCAAGCCAGCTATTCCTCTCCTGCTTATTTTTTCCAGAACTAAAAATCTCTTCAATTTCTATCTCCCTGAGAGTTTTATCAAAACATCAATTGACGTGATTTTTTTCAGATTATATTTCTTTGTAAATTATATAACACATTTGTAACATTTTACTCCATTTATACTAATATTCACATATTATGTTAGCCTTCAACCCATTGGGTCATGACATATATTTTGTGTGATATATTTCTAAACTCTTTTTGCTAATATTTTCTTAAAGATTCTTGAATTTTATTAATGAGAGATAGTGATCCAAACTTTTCATTTGGTCTAAATTGCTACTGTCTGTGTGCTTTAGTAATGATAATATTACTGTGAATAAGGAGAGTCACCTGAAGAGAAAATATTTTCTCAGGTTTTCACAGAGAGAAAATTGGTCAAGCAATGGCCATGACTCATCCAGATGGCTGACACTGACAAAAAAGTTTACAAAACACTGTACATAGTTTCAAGGTAAATCCTGAGGGGATTTAACTGACCTTCTCAGATACAAGTTACATTTTTTGTTGTATAGGTCTTGCTTTATCTTCAGCTTAACCATCTAGCAGAAAGGTCTAACCTTGAGGCATAAAAAGTAAGGCGAAATTAATATGCTGAGCTGTAAAGGGCTCAAGTCAATAGCTTTCTGACATTGCCAGTTGTACTGATAACCTACTACTGTTTTGGACTACGGGACTATGTATATATCTACTTTCTCTTAGTTCAATGAGAAGAAATATTTATACTAATAGTGCTTAGAAAAGGTATCATGTCTACATCTTCTACTTGGATAAACTACTGTGAAGGTAGCAATATGCATTGCATTAATTTTTGGGCTGTCCTACTAGTATGTTTTGAAACTGACTCATCATTTCTTTCTCATTAAAATTAATAAAATTTTAAAAATGAATTATTTTTATTTATTTTTTCCTTTTAAGTAAATATGTGGAATTGGTGCCTGCTTTCCATTTGTTTCTCTCAGGTCTTTCTACTGGTTTACCCAAATCTTCCTGGACAAACTGCTTCTCACACAGCTTTTAGGAAAAGCCGTTTTTTAGGAAGATCTTTTCCAAGTTTGAAGTTCCCTATTCTGTTACCATGTAGTGTATGCTTTGTCTTATTATCCCAGCTGCAACTTTAGGTTGCTTGATTGTTTACTGCTGCACCTCAAATCTTTAAGATCCTGGAAAGACAAGACCTTCTTTATATTTTGGTTGCCATTTTTCCATCAGAGACTAGCACAGCGGGTGTTTTGAAGTTGATGTTCAGAAAATATTACCGACTTCATCAAAGGCTGACTGCCAGTGAGTTGGACCTCTAACAGGGGTGGCCCACTGTGCAACTGAACAACCAGGTAATTGACTGTGAGCTTCCTGAAATTATCGTAGTCAAACTCCCCATTCATATCAGAAACAGATACTATACTCACTATCCCAGTAGCAGCAACATAAGAAAAGGAAGGCATACGCTGGTCATTATCTACTGATCAATTCCTTAATACTGGGGAATTTCCGTCAAATATTCCAGGGTAAGTGGAGTTTTCCCATGTCAATAATTAAACAAATTAGTGGCTATTTTTTTTCCATTTTTCCAGTGTGTTTTTTTTCTTTTTAGTTCATAGAGCTAAACTGAAAGTTTATCTGATTTACCTAGTTTTTGTGGAGTGGCAAAACCTGGCTTTCAATCAATATTCTTCCAAACAAATGCTATGAACATACTTATTTATTTGATCTACTATATAAGCAGAAACTGGCTTGTTTATTTTTACCTTCCTCACCCTCCAAATCCAAATGCTTTGCACAGGTTCATAACCCTCCTTTATTTCCCACTCCTAAAATCTGGAACAGAAATCTGAATTAAAAAATCAGAACTTCAGAAGTATACTTGTTGACTTTCAAACAATGTATACCCATTTTTCTTTTGATTCAGATAAGAGCCCCTGAGTAGTGTTGGGAGAAATTTTGTATGGCAAACCTAAACTAAAAAGTAAATGTTTCTGAATTCTAAAACAAACAGATTTATTATTATTATTATTATTATTATTATTATTATTATTATTATTATTATTATTGTCTTTTTGAGACAGGGTCTCGCTATGCAGTTGAGGCTGGTCCTGCGCTCACTTTTGTAGCCCAGGCTGGTCTCGAACTCGCACCAATCCTCCTGCCTCAGCCTCCTGAGTGCTGGGATTACAGGCGTGAGCCACCACACCCGGCTAAAACAAACAGATATTATTGGTCTCAATACATGTAACTAAACTAAACCAGTATACAAACTGTTGTAGGTTTCTATAAATTCTGTTGCATATACTGTAAAGTTTATTGGATTCTTAATTGTCAGATTATGTTGTGAATGTATTTGTATGTTAAAATATTTTAAAGATGTTTCATTAAATTGAGTGTCTATTGGAGTAAGGGACTTGAAAAGTGCAGAACTTTATATTTGCATAAAGCTCTATTGTTTACAAAGCAAATAAATAAACAAAATAGAGCTTCTACTCATTCACTATGACCTCAAAAACGTTTCAGTCTTTACTTTTATTCTGGAGAAAATTAGACTCCCTAGATTTTGTTCTTGGGGCTCAAATGATAAACTTAATTTAAAGAGATTACAAAGCAGTGACTTCCCAGAGGTCAAATGCAATACAGTAAAGATCCTGAACAATCTATAGTCTCAAAGCATGAGGTATTTTTAACATAGTGCATTACATACATTTTGATCTTTGATCTTTTCAACTCTTTCTTCACAGATAATTATCATCTATGACATCATATTAAATGCGAAGTATTTCATGAGTATATAATAGCTTACATGTTAAAATTTGCAGGTATGAATTACAAAGAGTGTGAATATATTTGAACAGATAGAGAACATGTGTATAGTTATCTTTCTATCTATACACACTTATATGTACAGATGAGTATGCATGTTTACCTATGCATACCAATCTCTCTACCTCATCTCTACATGCCTATCAAGAGAAATAGAGTCATGTTTAATGTTATGAAAAATTTAGGTATGTTTAATTCTTTATTATCCTAATAAAAATCCAGTAGTTTTCAAAGCTCTTTTAAGGTGAAAATCTACTTCAAGATTCGTATATGTAGATAAACAGCATATGTACTAATTTGTACATATAAAGCATATCATTATATCTTTAGGAAGTTTGTGTGGTAATCCATGTCACAGTTTTCCTCTAAATTAAATTATAAGTGGCTCCTGGCAAAATGTTGTGTCTAAGAACATCGTAATGGTTATTTTAAGGCTCAAAGTCTATAAAGGAGAAATATTTTACCTATCTAAATTAAGAAACCAACTTGAACTTCTATTTCATTTTAACTATATTTATTTTTAATTTTTAAAGAATACAAAATAGTCTTAAAACATAAAACTTACATGTGATACAGAATATCACTTAACAAAATAATATGAATTTCACAGTATTTGATGTAACATATAGTGTTGTATTCTGGCTAATTGTTACCATATATATGCATGTAAAATTGGAAGAAGATAGAAAAAAAAAGAAACACATAAGAAACTAGGGAGAGAAAAAGGTCAAAAAATTGAGAAAAGGATAAAAAAAACTTAAGCATAACTTAACAAATAAAGAATTTTAAACTTAAATATTTCTAACAATGACTACAATAAATTCCTCAAATCTTACATTTAAAATGTTACGGTTGGAAAACTGGCCAATTTTCAAATAAGTCCTCCTAGCTGAGTTTTGATATTCTTATTAACAAAAGTAAATTAACAGATAAATTAATAACAAAGAAGTGGACTCATAAATCATAAGAGTATATTGTTTCATACCTGGGATGTTGGTGTCTCAATGCAGTTGATACCTGACTGTTTCAAGTAACAGACGCGGTTTTCTAGAAGCACCAGGACTCAAAGCTGAGACTTGATTCCTTCACATAAAATATGTTAATTCTACTGCCTTCTTAGGGCTTTGTTTAGGAATCAACAAGCAAGACTGTGAGATCCCTAGGAAGTTTCTTCCTAGGTGAAGGAAAGACATAATATTTCCTTAGGGTTATTATATATATAGCTGTTATTCTGAGGAGAAAGGCCAGGGGTGAAAGATGATAGAATTCAGTCATGAAAAACACCTGTGGCCTTGAAAATGAGATTGATTTACTGAACAGCCCAACTCTGGAAATACCCTATTTCCTGGATTTCTTGTGAGACAACTTTTATTAATAGTTTCTGCCAAGCTGGCTGAGTACAAATGCAGTTTAAGGATAGAAAAGATGATGACAAATATTTTTCTACCAAAACTTATTTTGTTTTTCCGTGGAAAGAAAATTTAAGCACAGAAATATAATATGTCCTTTCTATTTTGAACATGAATCATCTCTGAGAATGTTATCCAAGCATGAAAAAATGTTAGATCTGAAGAACAGCGGGCCTGTGGGTACAGATAGTCAGTGAGTGAGGCTTAGCTGAGATTTTTGGCAACTCCTTTCAAAGCGCAAGAGTCAATATTTTGTCTTCAAATCTATTGAATACATATTACCCAAGTACCTAGGTTATCAAAATAAATACTGTAAATAAGAATTTAGCTTATTAGTTTTGAATTGCTACATAATTACCCAGTAGGTGCAATTAAACATTGCCAAAGCCATAAATGAATTAGCACATCAATGTAAGACTGAATTCAGGGTATTCCAGAAATAGGTGAAATGTGTATGTAACAAGATATATAATCCAGACACAGAGAGTCCAGGTGAGAGAAGCCAGGTGGACAACAGTCAGGAAGTTTCCCAGAGCATAACTAAAAGTTATGTGAGCTGGGGCAGTGTGCTTAAATCTAGAAATAACCTGGGAGAGTCATATTCAAAAAATCATTTGCATTTGATCCTGGGGCCTGCCATGCCAGCCCCACTTCTGGGATGCACTGAAACTGCAATAGACATTGGGCATGGTGACTCACACCTATCATCCCAGCTCTTGAGAGGCTGTAACCTGGTGGATCACTATGAGTCTGATCTAGTAGTGAGACTTTGTGCATCCTGTAGACCCTTCCCTAAAATACAAAAACAAAACAAAACGAACAAACATACTCTTTCTCTGCTGTTCATTACTCCACATCTTCTGGGAAATCCAAGTTGCCTCTTCCCTCACCCTCCGGGATGCAGCCACTCATGGCAGAGAAGAGACACAGAGGCCTGAAGAGACTTGTTCCTTCTGCCCATGACCTCCCAGGTTTCCACCCAGTCTAAGCCAGGACAAGGAAGATGGTGTGCTGATGCTCAAGATGCTTGAGGCAGGTGAACTTGGAAACAAGAAACAGGTACAGAAGTGTGGACGTTGTTTTGATAACTTGAAAATAGTTTTAGATCTTAATTTGTTGATTGGTTTTGGATAAGTTTTTATTCAATATTCACTACGTAGTGAGTATGACAGAAATGTCTGGAAGGTTTTATCAGACTATGGGTGCTTTACAGACACAGCAGTGAGGGAAACTGATAGCATGGGTGGATAAGTTAAAAGAACAGTTTTTAGAGGAAGGGAAGGACATACATAGGGTCAGCTAAGATGAAGAATTTCTTTGATAGAGATTTAAAGAGTAGAACCTTTATTATTTACTAATATTTATTAGCAAGCTGTGTAATTAATTGAACACAATTACATGTAATGTCTCTCCATTTTTTTAGTACTGCAATTGACCTTATAGCACCATAAAGCTGTGGCCAACGGCAGGTCATGCAGGGAGGAAAAAGTGGTGAGAAGCAGGTGTGCACGGACATTTCCTCCTTCCTGTCATAGTTCTTCATCTACTGAGTGTCGGGAAATAATCTCATGTGGTTAAACCACATTCAAAGAATATTGCCCATGGAAAACTCAGTCATACTCCCAGGGGGCTTTTGCAATAAGAATGTCATGTATTATCCTCCTTCCCATTTTACTCATAATAAAATGATGCCACTTTGCTTTAAAGTTATACAAAACTGTAGCTACGTTTTTTGAAATGAACAACAATTCAGCTGATTTGAAGCTGGCATTTTGTTGTTGTTGTTATGAGGATTTGGAATCAATTTAAATCCTATGAAGTATTAGCAATAACACAGTGGTCCCACTCAGCAGTAGTTGGGCTTTCACAATAGACCAGCATGCGGTCATATGAAGAAAAAGGAAGGTACCGGAAAGAGGCCTGATTGCCTGTGGTCCACCTTAGCATGCCGTAATGAAGGAATCATGGCACAGTCATTCTTCCCAGAAAATCATCAAAACTTGGACGGTTGTTTACAATCTAGTCTACCTTGATCTATTAAATGTCCTTTTATAATGAGGAACGAGTGGTACATTCACTTTCAAGAGCGAACTATATGAATTCCTTTGGGCCCACCTTGGCCGGTGCTTCTGCCAAGCAAGGGAAATTTAATTGCCCCCGGGGCTCCTGATTTATCTCCTTGCCTGAGCAGCCTGCAGGTTTCCCAGTGTTTGAGAGGAAGTCCTTTGGGCTGGAGCCCATGTGCTTCGGCAGGGGCCAGTGTGAGCACGTCAGTGCTCGGTGCCAGCACCGCGTGTTCCCTGCTATCACAGCCAGATCAGTAGCAGGTCTCTGACAGGGCCCGCTTCTAAGGGGGCCTTGCTCGTGATTTTGAAGGAATGAAGCCAAAAGAGACAAATGTTGAAAAAGCGGTTGGCATCTCTTCCTGGGCTTCAGCTTTGGGTCGTCCCTTTAAGGAAGAGCAGCAGCAGAAGCTAGTTTTTGCCACTGCACAACGTTGCCCTTCCAGGATATCGAGATGTTTCTGCTTCATATAAGGCTTTAGGTAAGTGTGTGTGTATTTGCTGTTTTATCACAAAGTAAGAAACTCCATGGGAGGTCAGAAACATGTTAAAGACAAGCACCCTGACCTTTGATGAATGTGGTTTCACTGGGAAGAAAAGACAGATGTATATGAGGTGGCACCTGCAGGATTGTCTGTTGTGGCATACACGAGACTGCTTTAGCTGTGTCAGGAGCGCATCTTGCAAACCGGAACTCTTAGTGGGCTGGGCAGTGTGAGGCGGACTGCGGGTGAAGAGGCTCTTGCTCATTTTCCATTGTGACCCCGCATGGATTGAGTCCCCAGATTATTTTATGTTATTTTTCATTGTATTTTTAGGGAAGGGTCTACAGGGTGTTCAGGGTCTCACTACTAGATCGGACTCATAGTGATCCACTTGTTCACAGCCTCCCAAGATCTGGGATTACAGGCACGCACCACCACGCCCAGTCTCAATTGCGATTTCAGGGTGCCCTGCGGGCAGGGCCGGCACACACCAGATTATTTTAAGAGAACATAGAAACAAGAGTAAGGATTTTGAGATTCAGTGACCTGATATTTAAAGCACCCTTTTGCAGGCTGGATAGACATTGTCAGCTACACCTTGCAATACCATAATGCAAGTGACATGCCTGCTGTCCATCCCCTTGTACTGTGAGACTGGGGTGTTCTTGGCAGTGGCAGCCTTTCTAATCAACATAGGCTATCAGTGCCAATGTTACTATGTGTTCAAAGAGAGCACTGCATGGAAACACTGACCATCAACACCGAAAGCACCCAACCACCCATACTAGGTGTTAGGAGATACATAGTACTCAAGCTGATTTTTTTTATGTGAAAATCTGCATGCAAAATAACAACAATTCTCTTTCTGAACATTAATCCCATTTTTCTTTTTGTAACTTAGAGGGGAAGCAGTAGCTGTCTTGTCAGAAACCTACCGAGCAGCTCTCTTGTGTCTTCACTGGCTATAGACTGTGTAGCCAAGCCTGCAACTTGCTTGAAGCTCCTGTGCATCAAGAAAGTAAATGAAGTCTCTGTTTTCTGGTGGGCTGCTGAATAGCCAACTTCACTGCATCTTTCTCTGTGTCTACCTGAAATTGGAGGATTCAGAAAATCAGCTTCTCTTCCTCTTCTCCTCTGGCAGTTGGATTGCAGGTCGTGGTACTTACAAACATAGGTTCTTCGAAGTCCCTCCTTTCATTCCTGTCTCCCAGTGCCAAGAAAAAAAGTGTAAAATCAGAGCCTGCACCCACAGAGCGGGGTGTCCAATGCCAGTGCTCCAGGCACACACTCAAATTTGCTCACTCAGAGCCCACGAGGATGTCTGTCCTCACTGACATCTTTAGTTCTCATAACCAAATTTTATGCAAATATCCTGAAATCCACATTTTGCATAAATTAATAAGATGCTGCTATCCACCAGGCTGTAAGCTCAGTTTGATTATTGAGGAACTGTAATGACTTTACCCGTGAGGCATATCTTTTGAAATGGGATCTGACCTCTCAAGAAAGGCTTCTGAATTTTATGTATGTATGTATTTATGTATGTATGTATGTATGTATGCATGCATGCATGCATTTAGGACAAGGTCTACAGGGTTTCAGTATGTAGACTGGACTCATGTGATGCTCCTGCTTTCAGCCTCCCAAGTGCTGGGACTGCAGGCGCACGCCCCCACGCCAAGTGCTGTCTCAGTCACTGTCTCAGTTTGTGCCGGGGGCGGGGCTGGCACAGCACGCCAGGGTTTGAACCCCAACCACTGCGCTCTGCTTAAGCAACGAGTTCTTCTTTTTAATTGGGCTTTTGAAAAATTAAATTATTTTACACTCACCTTTTTTTCTTTTTCCAATATCTGGAACCTCAATTTCATTTTTGTCAGATAATTTGCTTTTGCATTTTCTTTTTTTTTAACTTTCAAAAGCATACTTATTTTCTTCTCTTTTCTATCATTCCTAAAATGAAGTTTGCATCTACTTGCTGCCTTTTCTAGAGCATGCCATTTCTCCAGGCTGGGAAAAGGTGGGACAGGGCATACTGGGATTGCTGTTGCCAACCTAACCTAAGGCCAGCTTTCATTTGCCTCAGAAAGGGTCAGAGTAATTGGTCAAACAAGTCGCTTCACAAAGTGGTGCTTTGGAAGGCTAAACTGTACTGATTTCAGACACGTGTATGACTGTGGGACAATGAAATTAAAATATTCACCTGGGGAATCTACACATTATTCAGGGACAAGCTATATGAGATCTGAAGTGCCAATGCTTAACCCAAATACAATGTTCTAAATTACAGCGAGGAGGGGCAGCGGGGAGCAATGCCATAGTTGAGAGGTACCTAAGATGCTTTTATCTTTTTTTTTTTTTTTTTTTTTTGTCTTTTTGAGACAGGGTCTCACTATGCAGTTCAGGATGGCCTTGAGCTCACTTTTGTAGCCCAGGCTGGTCTCGAACTCACACTGATCCTCCTGCCTCAGCCTCCCGAGTGCTGGGATTACAGGCGTGTGTCACCGCGCCCGGCTAGATGCTTTTATCTTGTTTGCATAGCATCCTGGATGTGTCTGTCTGTTATTTTCATTAAAAAGCCTCTTAGCTCCTCAGCCTTTTGGCTAAGATCAAGTGCAGCATCTGTTCTTATCAATTCCTCCTGAGGTATCAGTTATAAAGCAAATTTTAAAAAATTTGCTTTAAAACTTTCATATTTTAAGTCAACAAACACCAATGGCTGGGCCCCAGTTGGATTTTATTAATTTAAAAGTAAAAATTTGTGTGAATAAAATTAAATAGCATTAAAGTTACTCATTCATTTAGAAAAAAATTGAGTCTTCAATGGTAGAAACTTTTATATTAAAAATATAATAGCCATTTCTATTTAGTCACATCTGGTTTCATATATCGCCATAAGTTATATTT